>OX421451.1:11957064-11959564 GCA_949126865.1 Montipora capitata
TTTGGAAAGGAACGACATACATTGCTTTGTATTTTAAAGCTTTTTGCTAATATTGTTGATTAATTATCTTTGAAAAATGCGGGGTTACCCCCAATTTTCTCTCTGGATTTTAATAACACTTGTCGAGATCTGCTTTTCCGCATATTCATAAAACCGCGCATTAATACCTTTGAATTAGTAGGCACCGTCCTTAAGCGCAGAATAAATCATCTAATCTTCGCATATAATTTTAACGTAAGGTGCATGTGCATATTATGATAAACCAAATGAATTATTGCATTGAGTTCTCAGGATCAAATAATTCAAATATGTTTTGCCAGAGCTCATTTTTCTTGCAGGTGGTCTTCTCTGTTTTACAATCCGGGGCAACGAGGTCGATGACTACCAAGCAAAAATGGATGAACTCTTGATCGAACGACGATGGGAAAGAGTCAGCAAGAAGGAAGTGCCTTTTTATGATGCTGAAGATATGCCCAAGGAAATAATGGCATTCATCTACAGAGTCGCAAGTCATTAGTCTGATAGCTTTTTCACTCATTAGCTGTAGATTTGAATATTGTCGTCTAAAGCTATCCTGCCTGCTCATACGGACCTTTCAATTGTTACATCGAGAGCTTTAGAAGGCTTTTGTTCAATCATTTAAATATTACTCAATAGGTGGTTTATACGTGACGTCATCGCCGCCATGTTGGTGGACGGAAAGAATGATCTCTCATCAGCTCCTTTTGTTCGTCCACCAGCAATTACACATTACATCATTGTTATCTGTGTCTCTAGAGATTGGTTACAAACCACCTATAATTTTGTGTTACGGAGAAATGGACCCTTTTTTATCAAATCAAGCACAGAATTAAGGCTACGGTACACCCTCAAGGTCGGAATGTTTCTTTTTTTATGACCCCATAGTAATCAATGCTACGTTAATTACATTTTCGAAAAAAAAAAAAACTTCAAAATATTAAATGACAAATGACATGCTAGTGATTAACTTAAGTTTGTTTTTGATGGATCTTTCTTGTTCAGCAAAGGTGTGAAAAGCCAAAACTGTCAACGCCAAGGAATTTGGTTACGTTTTTCGCGGAAAGGAAAGGAACTTTATTAAAGTGTCTAGTCGTTCTAGTGCTGAAGCACTAATAGACCTTTTTCGCTTGTACATATTGTTTCCCCAATAAAAAAAAACATGTGATAATACTCAGGAGGATTGGTCCTTTGTTTTGCTCATTAAAAAGAGCGCATGCAAGCATGAATATGTCTGCATGCCGCACTCTCTAATGAACAAAAGAAAGGACCAGACCTCCTGAGTATTAATTATCACATGATCTGTATTGTGAAAACAAAATGTACAAGCGAAAAAGGTCTATTGGGGACACTGTAAACTGAATTAACAATTAGCTCAAATCAAGTCAAATGTTGGTTTTTGAGGAGAGGGGAAACCGGAGTACCCGGAGAAAACCTCTCGGTGCAGAGTAGAGAACCAACAAACTTAACCCACATATTACGCCGAGTCTGGGAATTGAACGCGAGCCACATTGGTGGGAGGCAAGTGCTCTCACCACTGCGCCATCCCTGCAACCCCGCGGGAAATTAACTGGGGTCTTAAATCATAAACATGGGCAATTAGCCAATATAAAAAAAATACCATAATACTCTACGTTTGTCCCTCCAAAATTTTGTATAAGCATTGTTTTTATTTTCTCTTGAGAAAGAAGAGTATTATGGTATTTTTGGTATTGGCGAATAGTTGTTATTAAATTTGAGCTCACGTCTGAGCGGTGTTAGTTTCAGAATTCGCGAAAACGAGGCTTTCGCGTCGAAACAACAAGGCTATGTGATTTCTTGAATCTTGGCTGTTTCCTTCACTTTTCTTCGAGTAATTTGAAGTTTGTGTGGCCTAATTTTATCATGGGAAGTATTTCAATGCACTATTTAGCATACGGATGTGTTAACCGAAGCAACAACCCAAATGGGCGAAAGTATCGAGGGCAGCTTGCATTCAATAACTGTAGTTTTCTTCGTCTGAGAAAAACGTAAATTCTGGAATGGAACCCATTATTTATTTTCACATTTCGCGTGCTAAATCTTTTACTTTACTCTACATCTTATCGAAACTTGACCCGAAAGCCTCGCTTCCGCACTCTCTGAAAGAACTCAGAACTCTCTGAGAACACTGCTGAAAAGGAGCTAAACTGTAACAACAGGTATTTTTTGACACATTGTCGTCGGGGTACTCCATGTGAATATACCTTTTCATGGGAAAGGATAAAGAGCTCGAAAAGAGTCCAAAGGACGTAAAACCTAAAAAGAAGCCTTGTGGCCGTAAACAAAGCTGAAAAGAAGAATTTGAATTTGACGAAGAATGGCGCAAAACAATTTTCTCCGAAACAGTTTGACCGGTTTTAGCCGGCTAAAACTAGTTGAACCCTTCGAAAGCGGAGGAATGAATCACTGTGGACCTTCGTTGACAGACAAATATTGAACACTAAGTTTGAAACAAAAAATG
>OX421451.1:11964564-11972064 GCA_949126865.1 Montipora capitata
TTGAAAGCTAACTACAACTAAGAGCAATAACAAAAACTTCCTATCTGAATTGAATGTACACTTCTTCAAGATTAGTTAACTGCCATTTTAATGACAGCAAATATAATAGGAGAAGTTTTAATTAACTCTAAGTGTAAATATTCAAGCGAACAGTTCGAATTCATGGACCATTGATCCCGGGCCATTGATATCTTACATCGGCGTGACACCTGAATGCGTGACATTTTATTACCCAAACCTTGCAGTTTGATCAGTTTGATCAGTTTGTATTAACTTGTTTGGAGTCCTCATGTGAATTCGATCTTATTTTAACAGTATAATGGCAAAAATGTTACGCAAACCATTATGGACTAAACATGTCACTGTGCTCTCGAGCGAGCACAGTGACCCTTATTTTTGGAATGTTTTTAGTAATGCATGTACAGTTTGGACTTACGGCAAATCCCTTGTTTAGTTTAGTACTATTTCCTCTGAGAAACGCCTCAGTTAAGGCTTATGGTTCGTATTCTTCGGTGTGACTGTTGATTACTTCTATGTGTGTTTCGTAATGTTGGATCGGAGGATTCAACATCATCACTGGAAACGAACAACTGGCATCTCACTCTTCCGGCGTTTTCAGGAAACGGACGACGACGACGACGGCTACGAGAACGCCATTAAACAATTAACTAAAACAATGCCTTTTCACGCTTCGTACGTGCGTTTTACAGTTTGTTGCATTTCTTTGCCGTTCTCATCCTGACAACAACGTGAAATAACAAAAATTTGAGGTTATGTGGACGACGTTAAGACGATAAACTTAGCTGTCGATATTAGCTCCCTATTGTTATTTTTTGAGTCTTCCGGTTAACAGGAGCAGAGTTGGCGCAGTAGTAGGTGCACTCGCCTCCTTCCAATGTGACCCAGGTTCAATTCCCATTCTTGGCGTGGGTCGAGTCAGTTTGTGGGTTGTGGGTCGAGTTTGTTGGTTGGCTACTCTGCTCCAAGAGGTTTTTCTTCGGGTTCTCGGGTTTTCCCCGCTCCACGAAACCAATGTTTGAACTGAGTGAAATTGATTTGATTTCTATGCATAGTGTCCCCATTAATTAGTATCATGGTAACTCATCGATGCGAGAAATTTTTTTTTGTTATGACGTCATCGTACGACCGTCCGTATAATTAAAATTTTCATGTAAGCGTGTGGAGAGAGAGAGAGAGAGAGAGAGAGAGAGAGAGAGAGAGAGAGAGAGAGAGAGAGAGAGAGAGAGAGAGAGAGAGAGAGAGAGAGAGAGAGAGAGAGAGAGAGAGAGAGAGAGAAACAAACAGACAAACAAAGAAACAGTAAGCCAATGACTAGTAAGCGTTGATCAAGGTAAAAGAGAGCGACTGAGAGCACGAGAAAACAACGACAGCATTGTGCGTTAACTTGCCTAATAGCACAATACTTGGCGGAAAGCTGTACTGAATGAGAGATCAGAGAAAACAACACCCCTGATAGAGATTTAACAAATGGAAAGTGGTTCAGCGTTATCTGTACTCTTATCGACAACGATATTCGTCATCACAGTGGTCAAAATGTTGTGCGCCTCGTGAGTCCCCAACAGCTTGTTTTTTACGACAATATTCAACGCCAAAGAAAGTGTTTATTTGAGAGTGTGACCAAAATCATGACACAAAGAAAGAGCAAGCGTTGTCTATAACTTTCTCCCAATATGATTGGTTTATTTCCCAAAATCAGCGTTCCTGATTGGCTATTACATTGCGTGACAAATTTGCGCAAGCATGATGCGAGCAGCGTTGTCTAGACTCTTATCGACAACGGCAAATGAGCCAATCAGATTGCGATATTACGAGCAATTATGGTAAAAATAGGTGTGGTCATCTACGGGTCACGAAATTGTGAATCGAGCAACGATTCACTGCCTGAAGAAGACGTTTATTACAATTGACTACAATTTATTAATTGGTATATTGAAATCCTGTTCAAAGTGCTATTTTCTTGGCAGAGCTCAAATGATTGTGATTGGAGAAATTCCAAATTTTCTACGGGTTCAATGACCAATCCTTCCAACTAACACAAAGAGCGTGCTCCATAAAGACGCTTATTCCTACTATCCCACAGAATTTGATTTACACCTCTAAATTTTGTTGATCCTGTTCCCCTACCTAAATGACAACTCTTGGTTACGCTTTCTCTTCTTCAGCACGCTGTGATGTATAAGGCGCCTTCAGTACGTGTCCCCAGTGCCTCCCGGTTGAGAGAAATAACGCAAAGCCTGAAGCTAGACATCGAGGCGACTGAATTGCAAGAATATCATGGTATAACAGATTGATAATTGGTTAAATACGCAGTAACTAGTACTTTTCGTGCCAGCTTCCACGTGAATTATATTATTATGTAGTACAAATTATGGCGTTTGACCACGTCAGTAACAATTTCCGGCAAAGAATCGTGCGCAGAAATCGTTTTGACTCATGCGCATGCGTTTCTAACGTTAACACACCACGGCAGAAACTCAGGGAAAGCATGAAATTTTAGACTTGCACCGGAGTTTGACTCATGA
Source organism: Montipora capitata (assembly GCA_949126865.1). Classification (NCBI taxonomy): domain Eukaryota; kingdom Metazoa; phylum Cnidaria; class Anthozoa; order Scleractinia; family Acroporidae; genus Montipora; species Montipora capitata. The sequence continues at coordinate 11,967,108 of OX421451.1, forward strand.
GCTCTGCGATACCGATGCAGCGCTCTACCAGTTGAGCTATAATCAATTCCAGTTGGGTCTGGTCTTTTTGTGAGTTCGTAATGAACCTGTAGAGGATGCGAATGTGAAGATACTATATATGATGAATATTTAAAAGTTATTCGCCGAAATGGAGGTGGCTAGTGAGGTAATAAAGCACAAGAAGGTGATTTTAGCTCATTTATTCCTGCAACGACCACGCTATTTTCGGCCGCAAATCCCGCGCGAGTTGCTCGGAGGTGAATAGTTAATAATTATTCTACGAGGGCTCGCTGGATATCAAGTCAGATAACCAACGAGGCGCGTAGCACCGAGTTGGTCATAATCACTTTATATCCAGCAAGCCCGAGTAAAATAACTGTTTTATTAAAAACCCCAGGCCTTTTTGGGGTAGTATTGTCGACTAAAGCATCGATTTCTGCCTCGGTCAATTGCGGTCGAAAACTGCTTTTGTCGGCCATGTTTTCTCAGAGCTGCAAAGTGTTTGAGTTAATACTGACGCGTTCCTTGACCATATTAGGTGGAGCAGGTATATGAACTGATAGCCTGTGTCCGGCGAGCCAGTGAAAAAGCCCGGAAATCTGATGTCTGTCGTTCAGTTTTTAATAATTACTAGCAACTATTCACCGAAGTGGAGGTGGCTAGTGGTGGATGTTTACCGGTAAATATCCGCCACTAGCCACCGAACCTGAATAGAATAGTTGTCTGAGTCTATACTAAAACAGTGAGAAACATAGCACACAGAGATGATTTTAAGTCATTTGTTCCTGCAACAATTACAATAGTTTCCTGCGCAAATCTCGCGAAAGTTGCTTATAGCTTGCTTGGATACTAAAGGTGGTAAATAACTGACCTTATATCAAGGGACTTGACTTTACAGGATGTATTTTCGTTCGTTTGACTTTCATTTGACGTGTATTTCTTCTTTTGCAGAATCCATTTCGGAAACCCTTAGAGGAACTTACCAACGACTGTACGAACTAGAAGATCCCAGGACGACAGTGAAATATCCACGGACACCAGGATATCGGCCATCAGTAGAAGACAACCCTTACAATGCTTGGTTAGAGTTTTAAATTCCAGGAAATTAAAATAAAAAAAAAGTAACAGTATGTTAAAGTTCTGGAAAGATTTGCAATTTATCTATTGATCATTGCAAGGGAGGATGAGGTAAGAGAACGGCTCCCCATGCCCCATCATAGCTTTTTAAACTCTATTTTTAGTTTCACAAAGCTATTTTAAGTTCTCGTTCCCAATGCCGCGCATATTTAAAAGAAAAGGTTATTACGTCATTACAAGTGGCTAATCAGCGTGGCCAATCAGCGTTAAAAAACTATCATTGGAAGAGGCCCATGTATGGCGATCCGTCCCCGCACAGTACCTCATCCTCTATGGAGACGGTTTGTGACGGGAAAACAATACCAGATGGGAACCTTTAAGACGAAATCCGATAGAAAATCGAGCAATTTCAGTTTTTTAGTGGTCAAAAATCTGGTACTAGAAAATTTGTAAGTACTTTACACTCCTTTTTACATTTTCTTAAAGCTAAAAATATAAATAATTGCCTGAAATAACACCGAAAACAATTTCCCATGGGAACAAGAAAAATTGAAATTCAAAGTTCAGAGAAATTGTGCAAACACAGGTAAAATAACATCATCAGTTTTATTTCACTAGTACTTTCGAGTGTTTCTTAACGAAGTTTAACACTTGTTTTTGGCGTTTGGTGTTGCAAGAAATGATATGTTTTGGAAGATATTGAAAACAGTCGTACATAAGTTTGTAATAGGATGTTTATAATCAGTGTATAATCTTGGTGCTAGGTTTCTTCGAACTTCTGGCGGATTCCGTATTAAAACCTTAAAGAAGATATTTGAAGGTTTAGTTGCCACAGCTACATGCAACAGTCCATAGGAAGGTTGAACGTTCTCCGTTGTGAGATCCTTCCGAATATACTTGAAAAAGTAAATAAGTATAAGGATATTGGTCGAGGGTGCATTTTGGGGAAGCCTTGTTGTTTTGTTCATTAAGGTCTTGGAATATTGTTGAAACATCCGTATTCTAATTTTTTTTGGTTGTTCTTTGAGAATATAAATATAACAAATACGATAAATTTATTATTCTTTCGTTGATGCCCGACAATTCACTGGGAATTGTGATTTATGGCTTGCGAGCAGCGCGGATTACTTCTATAAGTTGGCTTTGGTGATAATTATGATATTTGTGAAGTTGATGATGATGATGATGATGATCTTTCTCTTTTTTGATGGCCTTTTCTTATATTAACTACTTGCAAAGTTTTCTTTTTTGGTCAGTGGCATGATTTGACTACTTTAGGGCCTGGCATTGTGACATTCAAGGAGCTTCCAGCGGGAAACTTTACGGAAAAACAGTAGCCATCAAAGATAACGCTTGTGTCGCAGGTGTGCCCTTAATGAATGGCTCACGGCTTATGGAAGGCTATGTCCCGGATGTTGATGCAACTGTTGTGTCGCGGATATTAGACGCTGGTGGTCGCATCATTGGGAAGTCCGTTTGTGAAAACTTATGTTTCGATAGCGCTAGCTTTACATCAGCGACAGGGCCTGTTGTAAATCCGTACGACAAAAACAGGATGGCTTTAGGATCATCATCAGGATCTGCTGCACTTGTAAGAAATAACTCTGTATACTTAATTCCAATCAAGACTAATTCAAACACATTTTTCCTCCTTAGTCTTGTTGTTGTTGTTGTTGTTGTTTTTGTTGTTCTGTTGATATCTACATCTTCCAACCATTTTACTCTTATAATTACACGTAAAATTGTAATGATAAATGCATCTTTCAGCAGATTTAAACAGTTGGAAGCAAGCCTGAAAAATACAGGCTAAAACAGGATTCGAGTTGCTTGCAAATGATTAAGTTTCTAATCTAGCTAACAGCATTGATCTTTCTAACTTTCATTCCTACTGTTTATAATATCTGCAGAAAAAAAAATATTCTCACAGAGCATACTGTCTTACTTTATCCTTACTGACAACTACTTACCACAAGGTGAAACTAAGTTATGGGAGAGAGATCCGCGGATTATTGTGGGAAGAGGTAGACAGCGAGGACACATCTAGGGACATGAGGAGTTGTCAACAAACACTAGGGGAGGATGGTGGGTCGAACCTTGACCAGTCGTCTCTGCGGCCGGTGCTGTGACACAGTGAAAACAAGGCCACGAGGTCTAACCTATTTTATTATTAGGGGAGCCCGCAATGCATTAAGCATCCCCAAGGACCGCGGAATATTCACGAGCTCTTTCACGATGCGCTAATCAATTTTTCAGTGCGAATAGCTGTGTGAAGTATGCAATTGATCAGTCTTACAAAAACAAAGAGGTAGTCCTTTTCATGCGACCCATAGCTCAGATTACTACACATCGATACTCAGGCTGCAGGATATGCTGGTCTTATGCCGGTACATGGCCTGTCTATAGTTTTTTATACTTCAGTGCAAAGAAAGAAGGAAAAAAAAAAGATGGTTACATGAGTGTTGCGTTGAGACTAGTTATCGCCGTACTTGTTTTGATTCTTGCAATTTTTAGTACGAAGATGTATATTCAACAGGTGGCTGGGGGACACGTGGACATGGCTTTAGGCGGTGACCAAGGAGGTTCAATAAGAATGCCCGCCGCAGCATGTGGTATTGTGGGATTGAAGCCAACATTCGGGTTAGTTCCTTATACGGGGATCATATCGCTGGAGTTGACACTGGACCATGTTGGACCAATGGCCAGGACTGTTTACGACACTGCTTTGTTGTTAGAGGTAGGGCTACTCTGATTTTGCTGTACGAAAACGAGGTTTCTAAAACGTTTTCCGAGTCGTTTCGTTGACTTCTCATATATCAAATATGTCCAGAAAATAGACCTTATTCACGATAGCCGCCAAGTTGGATTTGCCTTTATCATGCAAATTAGCTACACATTTCTGAGGGGGGTAACAACACAAGTTCGAGAGGTTATAACGAACATCTTAGCCACACATATAATTTGTTTCACGTTGATTGAATTGAATGTTTATCACCGAAGTAGTAAAATAGAATGATTACACAAGTTACTGCGATGTTTTTTTTAGAGAAAAATGAGCAGATAACGAAGTACACAGTCAAAATGTCGGAGGCAATCAAAAGATAGAAAATTATTATAAAAGGTAATTAATTCTAAATTCTAAAATGTACTTTTAGCAATGTTAATTCAATATTTCAACGATCCGATTTTCCGCAATTTGCCTTTATTCCATTGTTTGACCCCAGCATAACACATGGCTAATTTGCATGACAATTTAAAAACCAACATGGCGGCTATCGTGAATAAGGGCTATCAATCCAAGTAATCAGATGCAAGTGGATTTCAATAAGCGTCACGAAGTGTCCCCTTGCTCTTCTCCTCAACTTCAACGTCACTCGTGTCTCGGAATACAGACAATTTACGTCACAAAGTGTTGCCTAAATGCTGCTCCTCAAGTAAGGATAACCTGCTGCATTTATTCTGACCTAAAAACAACAATAACGTTTACCCTAACCGTATTGTTAAATGCTTAGATTTAAAGTGGTACTACGACCAAAAAAACAATTCTTTTATTTCTTTGGATTTCAAAACTATGTTAACTAAACACTAAATGATCCAAGTTTTAAGTTCTGGTTTTAAAAAGACACCTGTCTTTATTGGTCCGCCATTACTAACTTTAACATCTTGAGAGAGCTGGGTCGAGGAGAAAATGACGTCAAAGCCTCACTAGTTTAAGAATGCAGTGCGTGTGTACGCGGCTGAATAAATATGCAGCACGGGAGTTTCGGGCTTTTTGCATATATAATAAATTGCGTTTACACGCTGAAATTTTAAACTAGTGAGTAAATGACGTCATTTTCTCTAGATTCAACCCTCTTGAGGTCCAATTGGTCAGTTTTGAACG
>OX421451.1:11977064-11982064 GCA_949126865.1 Montipora capitata
GCGCCACAATGCGCCCGACAAAATGATAATAATTTCCCATGTAATCAGATTCGCGATTTTATTTTGTGTTAACCCCAGTGAAAGAATTGAAGAAATTCATTTATAGATAATGACTCGGAGGTACTCGGAAAAAAACCCGAGTGCTTCCCTAGGACCTTCCGTTTACTAATTCGGGTGCTCTACCACTGAGCAATAGAAGACTCGTAAGAGTTAGCATTAAATTAGGTTCATGTGACAACAAAGTTGTTATTCTGCCATACTGCTAGGATCTTAGTCTCTTCATTTCATTCCCCAGGGTTAACATATATGAACCTAGTACAATCTCGAATATATTCCATTTCGAAAATTTTGTGGGGAACGAGTTAGAGAGCCCCAACTTTCGCTTTTCTCAATCAAATTTTATGCACCAGAAGAGTAAACACGCGTACGTCAGATTATCTCCAAAACCTACATCGGAGTGTACAACGTTCTTAGTTTCCGGCACACCTTTATTTAAAACAAAGCTGATCGGGTACTGATCATGAAGCATGGGGATCGATGGATATCAAGGAACCCTTTATCAAGTGAGGTAAACAGAAAAGGGCGCTTGATTGCGACAGATAAGTAAAAGACTTGATCGTAATATCACTTTGGGTTGTTGTTGTTTTTTTTTTCAGTTTCTCGCTTCTTTTTATTTCTAGGTAAGGTGCTTCTCTCCGCAATTTCTGTGGAAGGAGGAACAAATACAATGCTTTCAGGTGTGTGTTTTTTGCAAATAATTACTCGAGTTGTATACCTTTATTTCCCCTGGGCGGATAGGCGGATGGTGAGATGGTCGTAATACTATTCAGTGTGTGCCAAGTAAAAAGGATGGCGAGGTCGTCTTGTAAAAACCCTGCTCCCCTTGGTTTCTTTCTCTCCCTCTCTCCCTCCCTCTCCCTCTCTCCCTCCCTCCCCCTCTCTCTCCCTCTCTAGATCTTAGTCCGCAGAGGGCGCTGGCTGCGCTGCTGTGTAGTTTTACTAGCTCAAGCCAAGCATTCCTCTTCTCCGACATTCTTGATGTTTCCTGTAATCCTTTCCCACTCCAACCTGTGATGTCGTCCTGCCAAGATTTCCTACTGAGATCTTCCCTGTTTCACTTTTCCTGGTACCTTCGCTTGCACCATGGTTTTTCAGTCTAACCCTCCTTTCTTCATCAATAGGCCATACACAACTTTTTCGATGTTACGGTGCTGAGTATAACTCTCCTTGATTCGAGCTTTTGTACTGAGAACCCACCCATTCGTTCTGTGAAGCTTTCCACGACACGCGTAGTAATCAGCGATAGCACCATATTTCGAAAGCTTGCAACCTGACCTTCTCGTCCTGTTAGCAATAGGACCTTCCGAAATCGCTGGGAGCCACCTTCCAAATGGAATTAAAATAAATATATCCCCTCCGTACATAATTATTATCCTTCATACCGTCCCTGACATTTCTAGAGGGATCTGACCGTGCATCGCCGGTCGATCAGCGAGTAGTGTGGTGATCGTGATTGCAAAAAAACGTGTTTGAATGCTAGCCACTTAATAAAAAAAGGCCACATTTTGGTTGAATGAGAATTTGGTAAGATTATCTTCTCAGGTCGTTTATCGGGATTCCCATACAAATCCTTATATTTTTGTTGGCTTTCCCTCACACTGAGCTTGGGGCGCCTGTGGTTGAGGCCATAAGCTCGGAGTGTTCTTAATCGCAGCATCCAAGGGTCCTTCCTTCGCATCAATGTAGATCTCCCTATTAAAATCATGGTCTGGTTGATTAAAGTGTTTGCAAGCTACATCTTTCTTATGGTTATAAATACTTAAGTTAAGGTGGCTCCCCAGAGTGTTTGCGAATACCCAAAAGGCTACCTAGTTCATTTCTCTTATGTTTTTTCCTGTAGAGATTTACCAGTATTGGTACCGATATCATAAGGCATATTTTTGGATTATAACCGTTACCATGGCAACGTCATATCTAATGACCGGCAGATATATTCCTATTTTTGGTCTAAATTCCTTAATATTTATACTTTCCTTCGGTGGATTTTTTTTTTTATTCTTTGCCACATTATGGAAACGATGTTGCCTGACATTTTGAAGTAGTAAATGTCGAAGTCGTTCAGACGTTGGTTTTGCCAATATTCTGTAATTTGTCATTTTTCTAAATATATTTGATTAGTTTCGACAGATTTGAACAAATATAAGACATTTGATAGAAAATGTATGTGGTTAGAACTGAGCCAATTCTCAAAAAGAATTACTGAAGGGAACGCGAGAAAATTAGCTGTTAATTTTACAGATTTGGTCACGGTGACGTCACAAAAAATTAGAAAAACAAGCGCGGATCAGGCATTACACGCCATGCTAGTGCCCAGTTTGCGCGCTGTCTTAAAACCCTAGGAAGCCTCTTTTAGTGGGGCATTCGGATTTTCCTACATATTGCAGTTTGCAGATTTCACATTCCTCGATAATTTTTAAAAGGTCTGCCCTTGCTGTTTCTATTGCTATTTCTATTATAAAACTAAGAGAACATTGGGGAACAGGGCTTTTTGTGTTGCCGCCCCAGAGCTATGGAACTCGCTCCCCAGTAAAATTCGCAACAGTGGATCTTTGAACAATTTTAGGAATATGTTAAAAACGCATTTTTTTAGGCCTGCTTTTATACTTACGATTTAATAGGAATTAATTTGTAATTATCCATATATTTGCATTTAGCTATATTATCTAGTTTTTAATTTTTATTTATCTATTTTTATTGTAGGTTTCATTTTATATTGTTATGCTTTTTTTTTTTTTTTTTTTTTTAAATCATTGTAATGCGCTGGTGATCATATATTCATGTAATCTGGGCAATATAAATGTAAATTATTATTATTATTATTATTATTATTTTTGTTATTATTATTATTATTATTATTATTATTATTATTATTATTATTATTATTATTATTATTATTATTATTATTATTATTAAAATATCGGTGTCAGGGACATGTTTACAGCAGGGGTTTCCGGCTTTGAAGTTGCAAGGGGTGCATCTAGCCCTCGCAGCTTAGGCCGCTGTTTGCGAAGCGAACCACTTTATTGTGTTCAATGCTGTTGGTCCCGAGGTAGTCCTTGAGACTTGGGCAGCGTCTGCATGCCATCAGTAACCGGTGGGTCTTGTGGCTCAAGTTACGGTTTAGTTGGAGAATCACGGTGCCAGTGTTTCTGTAATGCCCCATTTTCAAGACATGTAGATACTTGTATCAGTACATTGTAATGGTACATTTTTTTACATGATAGCTTGAAGTAACTTGTTTCCTGGTCTGCGTTGATTTGATCTTCTGCCGGAGGCCAGTCTTAACCTTTTTTGTTATTGTTGCTCTGAAATAAATGATAATGACTTTTTTTTCCTTAATATTCCCATCACATACGGTTTAGTATTAAGCGAGTTTACCACACCATGTTTTTTTTTTTAATGCTTAAATTTGTCTTGGGCTTCTTGTTTAACCCGACGGTTGAATAAGTAAACGTGCAAAGGCAGCCGGAAGACTTTGAGGATAAGGTGGTTGGAAATGTTGAAGTTCATACTCCGGTCAATACTCGATGCCTTTCAATTAGATTTTCCAGTCTTTCAAGTCTTCTCGGATTAAGAAATCATGAGGAAGAAACCCGGCCTAGAACCCGCCCTGACCTGGATCTTCAATTATGTCTTGGATTGACCCTCATTAGATGCGCACAGATTTTGATAAGCGTCACAAAGTGTCCCTGGTGGGGGAAGGGAAGGGGGGGGGGGGCAGGGGATGCTTGTCAGAAATTTTAAATTAAACCCCTAAAGGATACCAGTCTGGCCGTGACCCAGGTTTTTTTTTTTTGACCCCTAAAAGAGACCATATTAAAACAAAGGGAAATAAAAAATTCAGTGACTTTTAATGATGACAAAGACATTATCATCTAGTACTTTCATCTACTATCCATTAAGTCTAATACCCCATTTACACCACCAAGACATATTTTTAATTAAACTGGGTTAACGAAATGAAAATCAGTCACAGAAAAATTTAGAACTTGCTTTTACATGAGGTTCATGTGAGTTTCAATACATGCTTTGATCTGTGCTAAATTTGTAGTGGACAAAAATCAGTATGCATGATTTAAAAAGAAAACAATTTGAAACCGTGTTTAACTAAACATGTTTAAAACATGATTAAAGTTTGGTCTGAAGTGGGCATTACTAAGCGTCAACTATGTATTTACAACTGAATCCAGTCAACATTAGCTTTCGTGTCATTCGAAAGCTAGGGTAATCACAACATTTTGTATTATGTTTGAACACAATAGTTATAGGGGACACTTTGTGACGTTTATGTCACAATTGAGGAGAAGGGTAAAAGGACACTTCGTGACGCCTACAAAAATATGCATTACTGTGGAAAGTAATAACTTTCTTATGTAATCATTATTCTTTTGGTCTTGAAGTTTTGACAATAGGCCAGTTTCGTATTCTAACGGTTGGACTTGGTCTAGCATGAAATGGAGGCTAATGCAGGCAAATTAATTTGCGTTTGAGAAGATTTGCCCTCATTAGCCTCCATTCCATGCTAGATCCAGTCCAGCCGTGAGAATTCAAAAATGGTCTAGCGATGTTTTGGAGTTTTGTCATTGTGTACTGCCGGCGGCAATATTATTGTGGGGTGAGGTTTTCCTATTATGTGACAAGGTTTGCTGGTTACGTGTCGTGTTTCCATCATGATGTGTTGAGGTCTTCCTTTTACTTGCAGTGTTTATAATCACACAAAGGGAGAAAATCGACCTCATGAAAGAACCACAGCACAGAAAATATAAACACAGCACGTCACTGGAAGACCTCAACACATCATTATGGAAACACAACACGTAACCGTCAAGCCTCGTCGTATAATGACCAAACTTCACCACACAATGACAAAACCACACCACAAGACAAACCTCCCGGACCAAAACAATAAAGAATACTTAAGGAAGTTATGGCTTTTCATA
>OX421451.1:11987064-11994564 GCA_949126865.1 Montipora capitata
GATCGCAGAACTGTCATTCTTTCTGCACTGCCCAACATTCAGTAGAGTAAAATGCAAATTAACTAGTCATCTGATCTTCTAAAATATTAATTTCTCCCCAGGATACTTTCTTTCAAGTTCTAGCAATATTTCACTCACTTCCAAATTTGTCTTGTCACTAGGAAACGAACAATTAATAGCTATTTGCAGCAGACTTCAAATAATAGTGGCTAAAGTTAAATAGAGATAAAGCGTTCTGCGAAAATCATAATGCACCTGCTTTAAGTGAAGATCATATTTCCATAGAAAGGTAAAATGTAGTGTAAAAGACGACCTTTACCCGCGCTTTGAAGTCGATTGCTTCATCTTCTAGCTATATTCAAGGGAAACGGCGGCCGGTAAGATTCAATCTTTTTTTGTTACATTTGCATTGGTAACATCGACCAATGTTCTCCGCGAAAACAAGCTGCGTTATGTATTTTCGGCGATACACTACATATTTGCTCATAGACAATCTCGGTTATATCGTTTGGCTATAGAGAACACATTTGCATAACGGTCATACGAACTTCTTACCCCGAATTGAAAGTATTTTCGAGCCACCAGAGTCTTTTCGTTAAAAAAAAAAGGTTTTATTTTCCCTAAACTGGTACGTTTTTGTCCAATTCAGTTTGAGAGTTGAAGCTTTTCTCCATTGAAATAAAGCTGTTAAACGAGCTCAGCTGTCGGTGTGCAAACTCTTTGCAATGAAGGTTGTGGAATAGATCCGTTTCTTTCTTGTACTTTCAACTGGCATTGCTTATAAGGATTTTCCGCATTCTGCTGGAACCTCTTCGGTTTTCTTAACAGTGGTGCCAAGTACAGTTAGGAGATTTTACTTTTTTACGCAGGACTGGTGAAATAAGACGGTCCACAAGATTCAAAGGCATAGGCTTAGATATAAGAATATCGATATAATAATATCCATGGGCGATCTCAGATATGAAACTAAATAGAAACGTTCCCGCAAACCTGCAAAAAGGTCATTGCAGCAATCAATCATTACCTTATTCTTTCACTTTTTCGCTTAATTTTCGTAACCTCAAGTAAGCGTTATCTTATGGTCTTACCTTAAATTTATTCAGCTTTTCTGAAATTCTGTGCTCAGCCTGACGGTAAAATTTATGCGGTAAGAATCAGTGGGCATTCGAGCTTTTCTTTGTAACTAAACGTGACTATTAACGTTGATCTGGTAACTTAAAGATTGGTCCAAATTTCAGTGGCCAGTGGTCATGGCACTTTGGAGTGAATATGTAAGGACGTCCTCCTATCAAAGGAATCGTGAATTAAGGAGTGTATGTTTGTCACTACAGAGAAGTCAACGGCAGTTCTTGTGTACGCTTTTGTCGCATACACCATTGATGATGGGAAACCGCTCTTTTTAAACGATCTACTAGATTAGGCTATAGCTTAATATTTAAATGCTGCAATCATGTGCAGAATCAAGTTGTGCTGCGCGTATATTGTCCAGCGCATTTCTAAATACGCACATGCTAGCCAAGTCTTTGATCAATTTAGTACCTTTTCCATAAGAAAAGAATTCATTGAATCGAAACAACTTATAAGTCGTAATCTAAGATCCGCAAACCAATGACCTTTAATATTTGGACAAATGCCTGTTTTCTCCGTTGTATGTGTTCCTGGTCTTACGCGGCCCTATCTATCTCTCGAAAAGGCGAGAAATAGCGTAAATTGTGCTATAAAGCGTGCGAAATCGAAGTGCTATTGAAACAAGTTAAATGCCAATCTTGGAAACCCAAAGAGTACGTGGAAGACTCTAAACGACGCGATAGGTAAGAAATCTGCCATTATTGAGATTAGTGAAATTCAAGGGTCGTCTTCGGAAACCTTGACTAATGCTAAGGACATCGCAGATCATCTCAACAAACATTTCATTCAAATTGGTCCCAATCTTGCTGAAAAAAATTCCCGCTTCTGTAAATCCTGAAGACTACGTATACTTGAGGCGAGAAAACTGAACGAAAAAACGGATTTTCACATATAGCAAATGTGAAGCAAATGTATGGCAAATGCTACGTTTGCGTACGTTTGCTTAAATTTTCTGAAAAGCAAAGATCACATTTGCCACAGTTTGTCTTCCTAAGGCAATGCTTGTAAATGCCACATTTGTCTTAAATTTGCTGTTGTGAGTAAAGGTAGGGATGACATGGTATTTTTCTTGATATTTGGAGGGGTAGTCAACGTGATGTTAAAACTAAAAAAAATGCGGGTACTTTCCCTTAAGTCATCATTGCACCTTTTTACAAGGGCAAATATTAGTTTTTGTACCTGTTTGCTCGCAATAGCACATGTGTTCAAACAAGGCATTTTGCAGGGATTTGCTCAGAATAGCAAATGTGTTCAAGGATGTATTTTTGAAGAGATTTGCTCGGGATATCAAATGTAACCAACATACAATTTTTTCACATAATTGCTCTGCATGCCAAATGCAGTCAAAAAACCACGTTTTCATATTTGTTTACGATAGGAAATTTGACTATTTGCTCAGGTAGCGTTTTGATGGAAATAATATTATGTTTTTGCTATCTGTAGCAAATGTGATAACAATATCACCTTTGCTTAGAGCGGATTTCAAATGAGTGTCGTAAAACCAAAGCCAAAGCAATTACTTTGGCCAATCAAATAGGACGGAGAAAATCCAGTAAACCAATCAAAACTCGAAGTAATTACATGTAGCTGACACAAAGCGCGGGAAAATGTGCACGCGCGAGCCACGATTGGTTTTGATTTCACTTGTGATTGGGTGAAAAAGGGCGCGAGAACTTTGAACCAATCACTGAGTGAAGTACATGCAAAACCAAAGTAATTCGCTAATTACTTTCGACACTCAATTGAAAACCGCTCTAAACATCAGTTTTGCTTGTAATAGCAAAATGACTGAAATGTGATTTTAATTAGGCCAGAGGTGAATGCTTTTTCATCATTTTTTCCTTAAATTAGCAAATGTAATCAAATAATCTGTTTGACATTTTCCTTGAGATGGAAGATGACATACTCTTGAAACTGCGTTGATTGAACAGTGCAAGAACCATTTTCAATAATAAAATAAAGCAGGTTTAATTATCTAAACACATGCAATGTCACGTTCTCAATTTTGTCTATTAATAACACAAGGGCACATTGAGATGGCAATTAAATAGCTCTGAAACTTGGATGGATTTATTTGCAGTATATTCATGAAGCTGTTTTACTGACATTTTGACAGTGCCTCCATGCAGTGAAACTCAAACTTAAGATGAATTATTCCTCAGAAACTAATACCGAAAATAACCATTCTCATAATGCACCTCACATACAAATGTTACATACAAAACAATGTAGGTAAAGCCGCGTGCAAATGCACTGGATTTGTCCATTGTACAAGCTCTCAACATGTTGAGTGTTTGTTGACGTGTTGTTGAGCGGGGTGTTCAAAAGACCTCAACAATAACTCAACATGTTGAGCATTCCGAAGATTTCGCAAAGGCTCATGTTGAATCATGGCTGAGAATCTTAGCAGGGTATATTCATCTCCTCAGAACACGAAAATGCTTGGCTGCACTTCTAGTAAGCGAACTCATTGACGAGGACAAAAAGTCAAAAAAACGACGTGGTATTTCAAGAGCGTGGATTCGGCGTAGAAGCAGTACTTCAATGGCTAGTTCGTCACTCATATCACTGAGTGATTTCTCTCTCTTGTTTTTTAAGTGGTATTCTTTCTTGCTTACATCCCGAAAGCATGTATTTTTCTCCAGCAAATCAATAAGCTTTTCCGTTTCTTCCTCCGTCCATTTTCTTGTCTTTCCTCTTTTAGAATTTTTGTCATTTGAACTTTCCTGTAGAACTTCTAACTCCTGCGACGCCATCTTGTAAAATGTTCGATATGAGTTTAAACTCCCAATGGATACGCTGGGCACTGCGCGTGCGTGGGCTCAACATGTTGAGCGTTGCTGTGCAAATGCACTCGACTTTGTTGAGCGACACATGGATGGTCGCGAAACAAAGGAAATGTTGAGCCGTGTTGAGCGAAAACTTTGACCAGCTTCAAATTTGACTCAACAAGACTCAACACCGCTCAACACTTCTCAACAGGTTGTTCAAATGCGCTCAACTTTTTGAGCTCAACATGTTGAGAGCTTGTACAGTGGACAAATCCAGTGCATTTGCACGCGGCTTAAGGTAAATAAGAGAATAGAGTTACTTAACATTTTTCGTCAATTCATGGCTGAAACAGACAATACTCTGATGTAGAAAATAGTAACAACTTAATGCAATACAACTAGCAGCAAATTCCTACTCAACTTAAGAAATAATTAACTTGCATGACAGTAAATTCTTAATTATGATAGATAATTGTATTTAAATTCTAAATCAATTTTAATTACTTACATTGTTTAGTTTGGAGCAACGATAATATAAGGTATATAACACGCCTCTGTCAATTATTACATCTCTTTAAATTGTTGAAATTATTTTGCTTTTCTTCTTTGGAAATGTAACCTGCAGAAGTGGCTTTACGTTGTCTCAACTTTTGTTTTTGCCAATGCAACGATTTCTTTGGATGAATTTGGGAATGAATAAGATATATAGATAGAATGATATAGATATAGCCAAAAGGCTGAATTGCGTAAATAATAACAACTATGCATATGGGTAAATATTAACTATACTGAATATGAACTAACATGTAAAAAGATAGGATAAAAAATATATACTTCTAAACATGTGATAAGACATTTGATAAACACATATGTTAAAGAATAACTAAAATATCTATATTAAACGTGAGACTTGCTCATAGCTGGTATAAAAGTATTCTTTAACCTGTTGGTACTTATATGAGGTACCGCAAAATTACGCTTATGTCTTAAATTGTACTTATGAATGTTCCTCGGAGGCAGTAAATGATGTAACTTATTTGATGGATTTGCAATGATATTATTAAATAATTTTCTACAGAGTTCAGTTTTTCTGTTATATAAGGAACTCATGTTAAATAGCTCTAGATTCTTGTTGTAACTGTTTCCATGTGAAATAATTGACAGGGCCCTCTTTTGTACATGTTCTAGATCATTAGATAAATATTCTGGAATAGCATTATGAACACGGGCGAACAATACTCTAGTAAAGGCCTTATACAAGTAGAATATAATCTAATTATATATCTGATGGTGGTACTTTAGCTCGTCGTAATAAAACCTTACGCTGACCTTACGACAACATGTAGTGGCGATATAATACATGTATGTGCACTGTATTCTCTCATAATCCCCGCTGACAGTAATTTACGTTCCATCTAAGAAAAATTCAGTACGTAAATTGAACCTGCTCGAAAGTTGAAATAGCAGCTAGGAGAACGGCTGGCAGCCATTTCACATTGATTCGTATGCTACATTGTTTTTTTCATGTAGTTGATTGACGTTATTAGGTTTGGTATCTGAGCTGGGCCCAAGACTATTATCAAACAACTTACACCGATGATGCACCAACCATAATAAACTGTGGTGAAAAAAATTGTAACCATTGTTTGAAGGTAAGTTCCTTTAGTACTGTACTTCTAAGTTTTCCAAACAATGCATCACCATAATAAACCTTGGTGAAAATTTTGTTAAGCATTGTTTGAATAAGGTAAGTTCCTAAAGTAGTGTACTTCTTCAGAACCAGATGGGAAATACTAAATTAACGACATGGTTAGTTGTACTTCACATGTTACATCGAACTCTATAAGGCGTGCCACCCGCCTGTTCAGATGGAAAATACTACAGCTAGATTAGTATACTATAACAAATTATCTGTGTCTTTAGACCTACTTTACAAGTTACATTGAACTGTATGAGGCGTGCCACCAGCCAGTTTAGATGGAAAATACTACCGAGTACTGTGGAACCTCGATTTAACGAAGTCGCTGGGGACCGGCCAAATTTGTGCATTAAATCGTGGGTTCGTTATATCGAAAACCTCGATGTAACGATCGAACTTGAGGGGAAACGACCAAAATGTTCGTTATATCGAGGTCATAGTTAATGATTGATAACCCACAAGACACCCATCCTGTTGCCGTTAAACGGGTTCAAGATCAAGGAGGGACGTCACAGATCGTGGGTCATGTGCCATTGACACTGTCACGTGTATTTCACTTGTTTTTAAAACACGGAGTGACTGGCAAAAGGAGAAAAAGGGGAATTGGAATAGAATTTCCGGCTACGTATTCAATGTATCACAAGAAGCCTTCGAAAGTGAAGAAGTTAATAGAACTAATAAGAGACAAAGGAGATAGAGCCGAAGTTAGTTTATGTCTATGACATATAACAAGCCATTGACTGAAAGGTTGCTGTCTCTTTACCAGATGACTGTTGATCTGTTCAGCGTTTATCTTCTCTCGCGTGTTGACATTGTAATTCGTTATATAGAGGTAGATTTTACGTTTGGGCTTCCAGATTATGTTCGTTATATCGAAGAATTCGTTACATCGAGGTTCGTTATATCGAGGCTCTATTCCATACCTCTTACGGTAACTTTGGCCGGGACATAGAATATCGTTCGTTATATCGAGGACTTCGCTAAATAGAGGTTCGTTAAATCGAGGCTCCACTGTATACTTAACAAATTAACTGCATGAAATTAAGTGTTACTTATATGTCTATTAGAAATATATCTCTATGTTACTGCTTATGTTTGATGTATTTACTATTGAAAGATGACTAACAATTTTCTCAGATAGTGAAACCTTTCTTGATTTTAGTCAAGAATTATTGAGAAACGATTATTGTAATAACAGAGGAAGCCACTGCTTGTTGTACTGAACATCTCTTGCTTTCATTTGACCTGTTCAATGCGAAGGCATTCGACTCTGCCATAATTACCAGATGTCTCAAACAATTCACTTGACCCAGTTCACGTCAAAAGATTAATTTCATGAGGTGTATCCAGAATGACAATAAAACTTCTACCCTCCTAAGTATTGACATAAAGACATTAATTTACAATTGCTTCACAATTCACAATCAGTGGACTGTCCGTGTATTGCACCTCAAGAAATTCCCTCCAACTATTGAGGTAGGCCCTGGAAAATATATTCACACCAGTCAATCAATCAATACATAAGCTGCGTGTACATTTCAATGAATGATGTAGCACACCACCGTCGGCCTTCGAATTCACTGAGATTGATCCATCCATAGAGTTTTGAATTTATTGTTAAAAGTCAATATCGCGAAGGCGACCAGTTTAGACTAAATCTCTAACAAGGTTAGCAGCACCGTTTATTTATAGACAATTAACTGATCTTTTCAATCTATCTGTCAAAAGTAGAGTGTTCCCCGAGGACTGGAAACTAGCAAAGGTTTCTCCTATATACAAAACAGGAAAACGAATTGATCCAAATAATTCTAGACCTATTTCATTTATATCTGCAATAGCCAGAATTTTTGAAAAGCATATATATCAGCAGCTTTATGATTATTTAAGCAGGAAGAACATTTT
>OX421451.1:12002064-12017064 GCA_949126865.1 Montipora capitata
GTTATGTCTTTATGAGCAACGTTTTTTTTAACGCTTGCCAATTCAATTTATCCTATAAAAGATACAGCCTGACTCCTATGTTTGTTTGCGTAGTCGTAATCGCTCAAAACCCTTCAAGCTATTAAGCCATGTCGACCACATGCTGGCAAGGATACATTCAAGACCACAACTGACAACTACACTGGAAATTGCAATTCCCCAGCTGTTGACCCCACGACTCTTAGCTTTCTTTGTCTTCATGTATTTACTCTAAACGTCCTTGATGAAACGTTAACTCTAAAGCGACCTTGGTTCTTTCTTGACTGATAATTACAGTTCGTTTTCGTCTGAATCCTTTTTTGATGTACATTCAAGTACTTACTGTGGCTCCAGCGACTTATTCGTTCAAAAAAAAAGATGTCTTCTTTTTAAAACATTCAATTTACTTTTTTTGCTCTCTCGACTTATTGATTTAAATGATAGCGTGAGAGTCCCCTAACACTGATGTTGGTCATGTCTACAAATTGAAGTCTGTTGATTGATGTAATTAACCTATCATGGCACCACCATATATTTCGATGATATTGATAATTTTAAGCGTTTCGTAGAACCTGACACTTCAGTCCAGCTTACAGTTCTTTTCCTTATTCGAGTAACTCCCGACTTGATGCCTTACGCATATACATGGAGACTGTTTAAAAATCATTCAAATCAATCACTCAATCAATCAATGCTCTGGAGTATAAATATTGCAATTTCATGCATCGAAAGCACATCCGACGCCTTGGTGACAGTTCTCTTCGCTCGCTCAAGGTAAGGTTCTACCACGACAGAACTTCCTGGTATTGTGCCGACGTTGAGCCATCGGTAGCAACCATCGGAAAGCTCGGTGTTTACAATATCAGGAATTTCTGTAGTAGTGTATTTTACAAGAAACATATGTTGCTCTAATAATAATAATAATATAATAATAAAAATAATAATAATAATAATTATTATTATTATTATTATTATTATTGTTATTATTATTGTCATTGTCATTATCATTATCATTATTATTATTATTTTATTATTATTTTTTATTATTATTTGATAATAATAATAATAATTGTTGCAGTAGACACTCCCTTGCTAGGAACAGCAAGGACTCTTAGGAAGGTGATTAAAGCTGAAGGAGAATGAATGAACCAAAGGACATTTGGCCACTCGTTATGGCTCGCTTCTTTGGTGTAAAATTGGTATAACATCTACCAAAGTACAAGTGTTACGGTTACGTAGTAGTAATAATAATAATAATAATAATAATAATAATAATAATAATAATAATAATAATAATAATAATAATAATAATAATAATAATAATAATAATAATAATAATAACAATGATAAAGGACAAATGTCAAGATTCTGCGCGATTTCATGGTCAAACGTAACCATGAAATGAAGCATAGAAAACCGGATATTCTGGTCGGATGGACAAAACAATGCTGAATAGTAGATGTCGCCTGTCCTGCCGACAACCGGGGTTTGTGATAAGAAAGGGAGGAGAAAGGGAGAAAAAAAAACTTGGGTGGGAGGTAAAACACCTATGGTCAATGAAGAACATAGATGAGATGCCAGTTGTTGTGGGAGCATAAGGCGCAGTCAGCCAGCGGATCTATAACTACATACAAAAAATAGGGGTTAACATGAGGGTAGGGCACTTGCAGAAAACAACGTAACGCTACTCGGAACTGCTCAAATACCGCTTGCAAATTGATGGTGCATGTCACCTTAGTTCACAGGTTGCGAACAGCTGGTATCTTCCAAACTTTCCATTTTTAGCCACATTCCATACGCCTCGCATATTAATACTTCCGACAGACGTTGAAGTGAACTCGGAGATGATCTACATTTCAGCATAGATGCCAAAGTTACTCGATCATTTTATTTTATTTAGCCTTTCTGGGTATAGAATTATATTGGTAACGACATGTCCTCTGAGGGGGCTATTTACATTGTACGATGAAATTATATATGAAATGGATCATATTTACATTGTATGAACTGCGGATATGAAATCAAGTGAAGCTATGATCCTCGCAGTTATGAACGCAATAAGAACTGACCTAGCCTGCGACTGCGTTCGCAGGCTAGAACTGACCAGGCGTAGTTATTTTGACCATAACTTTACCATTACCAGAAATCCGAGTCACAATACTTCACGAATACCGCCCGTCAATCAAATAAAACGTAAAAACATGTACTATACATCTGAAACAAAATCTCGATTTTTGGCAGTTTAAATAAATTAAATGCTACGTGCCGACCTTTCGCTAATAAATAATATGCAACTGCACTGCGAAGCGAAGGTTTTTTTACCGTTTCGTTTATTCTTCGAGCTGCCAAATAGCGCCAGAAAAACAAGGATGTACGGTCTTGCTTGCTCTGTAGTTTCTTCAAAATAGCTTCACTTGCCTTGACTTCCAAGCTTTGAGCTGTCCGTGTTTTTCATGGAGTTAGGACAATGTGCGAGTCATGCGAGTCATGCGATCCATGACTACGAGTCATGCGATCCATGACTGCGAGTCATGTGAGCCATGGCTGCGGAGTCATGCGAGCCAACATGGCGAGCTATGCAAGTCAACACGCGAGTCACACAGTTATTGAAAGCTAACCGTTTTAAAATGGGTGCTTAGACTTAACAACTGTTTATCAGCGCTATTTGAAATGGGTGCTCAGACTTAAAGGCGAAATTCGCATGGCTCGCTGGCTCGCAGATTGTCCAGCCCCTTTTTCATAATTGCTTCTATCGTGCCGATCCCTCAAAATTTGCTTCAGATGTCAGCAACGATCAAACAGCTGGCGGCAAACCTCAAAAAATAAATTTCGTTTAAACTTCGTAGTTTATTATTTTCGGCCATTCTGAGTCCTGAGAGTTGCTATGTAGTTGGTTTTCTCAGATATCGTGTTATTCTCGAGAAATGTGCCAACTTCGAGGACCCTCGAGGAACGGCCATCTTGACACTGAATTTTCACCCAAGTTTGGCGGACTCTCATCGGCAATGAATGCGATCTCTCTAAAAACACATAAGATCGTTCAAGTAACCTTTCCTTTGTTGTTTGTTTGACTTTGATATCAGTCCTTTCATTACATCCTGTCGGAATACATCATTTTCTCACAGACATATAATTATTTTGATAAAACAGTACCCCTTACAAAACATTTGTTTATGAATGTGCTTAAAGTGTATATGACAGATTTTTTTTATTTGCTCGATAAAATCTCCATAATGCACTGATAAGTATGGAAAAAAAATTTTTCGATAGCGATTTTTCTTCCCCGAGTTTTGATGGACCAAAAACGTGAAATTTCACTTCCGGTGGGGTACAAAACCGCGAAACCGAAAACAGGAGACTGGAGATGATTGTGACGTCATTTCGGGACATCTAGTTTCGCGGGAAACAGATTTCTCAGTGTTTTCTTATACGTGAGATAGTGTGTAGAGAGGAGTCTGACTTTTCCGCGACCTTTTTGGATGCAAACAGCACAACGAAGCTTGAATTTAAACTACTGCAAACGACAACAATGAGTTTTGACAGCGATATCGAACATTCAGACGTGGAATCAATCGGATCTCTCGCACACATGTGCGAAACAGAGCTTGACGAAGATCATGAAGAAGTCTACTGTTCAGATCCAGAAGGACCCTATATGGATGAGCCTATTGCAGACGATGAATGGTTAGCGGAATACAACCTAGAAGTTGAACAGAATGAACGGAGAAACCAGGAGTTGCAAAATCGCTTTGACAGGAACATTGAAACCGCGAGTTGGTAAGTGTTCGCTATTTCTCACCTCTGAAACACCTTGATCTGCATGAATTACCAGCCTAAGAAACCGCGATTACACTTTGCCGGTACAGTGTTTAATTATAATCTCGTGTTCCTTGGTTCTATTTTATAGGTGCTCATGTGGCCATTGTGCTCTAGATCGGCTGCAAAATCCCGAGGAATGCCTTTGCTGCAAGGAAATCGAAAAGTGCGTCGAATCACTTGCGAGTACGGCTGTTCTGAATGAAGTGGAAATCAGCCCCGAATGTATTACATTGCATCCAGGTTTCAGGGTCGTTTGTCTAAACAGATGGTCTCTTCGATCAGCTGCAAGTAAATACAAGAGGATAGACGGAAGAAAGTATCGTCAGATTGATAGGGAAGAGAGGTGAGTAAACTTTCGGTGAGCTATTAGGGCGGGGTGGGTCATGGGCACAAAAAAATTTCAAATCTCCCTACCCCCGGGAAAGCAAGATAATTCAAACGGCCTACCCCCCGGGCCAAAGCGGTCAATCAAATCCCTGCCCTATGCCTCCCCCCCCCCCCCCCCCCCACCCCGCTGGCTTGACATTGATAGGTGGAATTGGAATGTATCTTGCTGATTCCGGCAGCAGTCAAGTGGTAATGCTGAACTCACAGTAATAAATAAAACACAGAGTCATTACTCAAACATTTATTCCCAAGTTTTCTTTCTCACATACAGGTATCTTCGGAGAGTAGCCTACAGAGAATTTACTCAATTAGTACACGGTTTCCTTGGAGGAAAGCGGATTCCACTGCCAGCATGTACATACCATGCCATAAGAACAGAACTTTCTGAAGAAAGTGAAGAATTTGTTGGTTTTGAAGACAACGATTAAAGCTATTATTGGAGAAAGAGTGTGCATTGATGTATTGATTTTATTGTTATTGCAATTTTGGCTAATAGTGACTCCAAAAATCAGTGGATTTCACAGTACCTACATTTTTCTTATCTATAGTGTAAAATTAAATAATGTTGATGATGGATGTAATATGAAATAATGTTGTAACATGAACAGAAAAAATCTTTAGGTTTAAGCGGTCACAAGGCAACTCATAAAAAGGTCCCCTGTCATTGCCCACTGTTTTGTCGTGCCTGATTCCTGGGACAATCAGTTAAAAGGTTGTGACCTCTCATGGGTCTTTTGCAAACAGTACAATTTCTTGTTCTTCCTACACTATGTGATTGTGCTACAGTAGCCTCCTGTGCAAGAACAGCAGACATTGTAACAAAAAAAAAAATGACAAATGAATAAAACATCAGTGCTGATTAAATGATATTTAATTGTTATAGTTATTGTTAGTGTGATTGTTATTATTATAATTATTATTATTATTATTTATTATTATTTATTATTATTCCAAGGTCATTTTTCTAAGGGGAAAAACTACTTGTTAGGGACAAAAGGCTTGGGCTGTATGTTGTAACAGCACCCAGGGACTCCAGTACATACCTTCAGGTCTTGAAAATTTCAGTTATATGATAGACACCCTGGATTTCACACGTTCAGTGCAATGGCCTCCCTTCAATTTTTCTTATGCATATTCATTATTGTAATAGCTTTATTTCCCTAGACAGGTACATAATCTTTGCATAAACCTTACATGGAGTAGTTGGTGGAACATGGACAGTTGCCATTTTCTGCCTGGTCTGTCTTCTTTTTGCAGCATGCTGTTCATCGGTAAGGGTGATTGGTCCTGTAGCTCATTTGCAGCAGCACCAAGATGTTTTGCATTTTCAGCCTCCAAATAAGTCTGATAAAACTCCTCAACATAATCTGTTAAATTATAAAAAGATAGCTTGGTTGATCAGACACACTAAATACCATTAATGATACATGTATATTGCAAAAAACAAAATTAATTTCTATTTTCGATATCCAAAGACAGACAAGGTCAACTTGAGAAACAAAATCCAGGACCAGTGGCCTATTTCCAGGACTTTCCAGTCCTGGAAAATGCCATAATAAAATCCCAGGACTGTCCAGGTTTTCCAGGACCCTTACAAACCCTGATTAACCCATGGTTAGATGAAAATAAAAGTTACAGTTTCTTACCAAAGTTTTGTGCAATTCTAATGTCTCTAATACAAGCCTCTCCATTTTTGAACTTCGGATTGAGGACTCTAATCTGCTCTGAATCATCTGCCTTCTTCTTGATGTCGCGCATCAAATTAAAATTGAAATGTATTGCTGCAAGGACGTGCCTATTTTTAAGACATGAATAATCAAATGACATGTCAAGTTAGCAGTTGGACATTTTTAGATCTGTTAAGCTGTGTTGTTGATAGTGGTGTGTATTATTTTGTAATTTTTTCACATTTATTGTAAACAGTGTAAGCTCCCTTGATAAACCTTCTGTGCTCTTAGAGCAAAGGTTGTGACAAATTGTAACAATCCAGTAAGCACATCACCTTCATAGCACCAAAATGCTGTGCAACTACATGTATACCTCCACACCACAAGCTGGTTTGAAGCATTTGATTATGTAAATATCATCATCATCATTTTATTAGAATAATTTCCATAAACCAAATCTAATAAAATAATTCTCCTGCAACAGTAATGCAGAGCAGTAATGTTTCTCAATAATTCCAGTTAGTGCTATAGTTATAATACTACACTGACCTGCAAAACATTCCAGCAAAAACTGTAGGCAATCATTTTTGGGCAGAAATGGTTCGATACGGAGTGAAAACCCTCTAAACAGCTGGTTTGGGATAGTGGCGATGCCTGCTTGATTCCACTTATTAGACTTGAGTTGGTTAAAGCAGCACAGACCTTTTCATACACTGGTGAGTCTGCAATAAATCAATGACAATGATTAATAAACCAAGCAAGAAATTTATGATTTTGGTCACTGTTCCTTGGGTTGTTCCAGCCAATATTAGGATGGTTGGTGCAAAGTCCCAATGCAAATAGCATGAAAATAAACACCTTTATAAGACTCAAATGAAAGTGTAAGCTACATTGTTTAACAAAAATTAGCCTCCGAACAAGTAACTGGTAATATTATTTTACATACAGCATTATGCATCACATTTCAAATCAAGAAACAAGGAATTTCATTTAGAGCTAACAACGCAACATCTCCCACTGAATGTATTAGGTATACTAACCTTTTAAAAGCCACCTCTGATGACGAATATCTCCATGAGTACATTTGTTGAAGAGGGGATCATCTAGTCCTGAGTGCTTGTTGGTGATGTGGCTAAGGAAGGATATGAACTTTGCCAGAATTATTCTTCCACTTCCACAGGCAGTTGACGTTGCACTCCAGTGCAAATGGTTAATGCATGGTCTGATCCATTCTGTGACTGCTTCACATCCACTCTCCTTTGCAATTGTTGACAGCAACTTCTGCACCTCTGAAGCATCATAGAATCAACATCAGCATTTTGAACTTTTATAACATCAATGTGTTTAACAAAAAAAACAATGTGTTTCATACATACTTTTCTTTAAGTGCCATAGGTCGAAGTAGTGTGTTATATCAATCAGCTTTTCCCTCATGTGCTTGGCAATTGAAGTATGCCTATCTAAAATGAATGTGGATATTTTTATTCCACATTCAGACAGGTAGGCCAAACTTCGTTGGAATCCCAAATACTCCATGCCAGAACTATTCCCTGCTTCATTGCGCTGGAGAAAAATAAAAAATTTCCAAATAGGAAATACTTAAACCAATGCAAAAGATAATAACAGCATTGTTACAGCTGCATACAATGTACAGTATACCCATCCTAAGGCTAGAGAAACAAAGATTATTTTATACCTGAACTAATGAAAAGTGAATAATCTTTGACAATGTGCAGCAAAATATGGTGTAGGCACAGTATTTGGCACTGTGCCCCATACTGTCATGTCTGCCATCACCCGCAATCACAACACCTTCTTTCACTTCCTTCAAACTCTGCACCAGCTTTTGTTGGTATTTCTTCCAGTGAAGATAAATCATTGGGAATAACTTCTCCTGCAAAATATCAATTGAAGTACAAAGTAAAGCTATTAATACTCCAGACTTAGCAATTATTGAATGAGGCTGAGTAGGATATGAAGAATTCTGCTGAGTCCGAAGGCCGAGGTGGATAACACCCTCTGAGATCTGCAGAATTCTTCATATCATAGGAAAGCTGAATTCAATAATAATTGTTTTATTATTCATTCAAAATATTTCCCATTCTTAAAGGAGTTTTGCCATTTTGCTCTTTGTTTTTCCACTCACTAAAAATAACACAGCCTCGTTCCCAGGTTTTCTCGGTCAACGGTTCAATAATATGCAGCAGGTTGCACGTTTGACATCATTGGTTCAATTTTTGGTTAACAGCAGCTGCTTATGGTGAATTATGCATGTGGGTTTAACCAATCAGAAATGGGGAAATATTTTGAATAAATAATAAGATGGACAATAGAAACTTTTGTGAAGTTAACTGTTGGAAGCCTCCATTGTGAAACAGTCAAAACAACAATGGCAACTTAGCTAGATGGTGTCTCAGTAAAGATGATACTAGTTACTGAGTCTGACATCCCTGCCCTTTCATATGCAAGTTCCCCCCCCCCCCCCCTCTCCCACCACCCCTAGGGGATATAATATATATTAGGAATCACTGCTTGCTCTTACTTTCTGGTATTGGAAGAATGAACGCAAAGATACACATCCTAATCCCATGTGCTGAAAAATGTCGAGAACTTTACTGGCTGACCCACCAGCCATTAGAATTGCAAAGCAAAGAAGAAAATTGCCAGCAGCAATTTGTGTTCCAGGCATGTTCGGTTGACTCCTCCAAATGAAGTTTCTCCTTGTACACTTGGGTTGCGACAGGTGCTGCTCACTATAGCCATTGTGCCCTCTTGGCGTGTTGTTACTTCTGGATCATCAGCCTTACAAATGTGACAAAACTGAAACAGCATCAATAGCTGAGTCAGGAATACCACATGTTTTGGCTGAGTGCGAAGGTTGTCATCTGTAACATGGACTCTAAAAGCAGGAAAAAGGAAAAAAAAATGGCTCAAACAATGAACTCTCTATATATTATGAGCGTCTCCTACTCAACAGTCAGTTTCAATTATTATCTAGCTCTATCAAGTAATTAATTTATCTATTTTAACTGGTTCTCTGCCTTAAATAGTGATTACCTTATGTATATTCCGTCTAGCTCTATCAAGTAATTAATTTATCTATTTTACCTAGATCTCTGCCTTAAATAGTGATTACCTTATGTATGTCTGTTAATAACCGCCTCTTACTATTAACTGCACTGTGGTAGTGGCCAACTCAAAAGCTCTGCTCCTTTGGTCACTACGCACTATTTCAAAGTAATACCTAGTGCACATGTAAGCTACCTTTCCTTTGTTTTTTTTTTACCTTTTTTTTTTTTCGTTTTCATTCTTGTAAATTAACATTGTGAATAAGTGTGAATAAACTGAATTGAATTGAATTTCCATCAGATGTTTCTAAAATACACATCACATGACACATGTTAATGTGGTAATACATTGCTGTGCACCACCATTATTTCTAACAAAAGTGTTATGCAGAAAAAAGGTTATGCACCTTTGATCTTTAGCTTCATCCGTTTCTGCTGCTGACATATCTGACTCGGACTCTGTTTCCTGTTCTGTGGAGTACTCCTCTTGAGGACTTGAAGGATACATGTAAATAACATCATCATCATCATCATCACAGTCCATATCCATGTCCTCTTCATCTATGTTTTCCTCTTCCTGTTTTCCTTCAACTATCTGTTCAATATCAGACTCTGGCACAGGTTGATTTGCAGGTTGAGTGTCAATGGTACATGAAGCTATGAGGAAAAGAAATACCTAGTTCAAAGAAAAGTTTTTCTGTTACATAAGCTTGCATATCAAGAAATTGCCAGCGTTGTATAGCAATAGATTAATAAATGATTGTGTATTTGGGACTTGAGTTTGAGGAATGTTTCATTTGTCAGATTTTATACCTGGACATAGAAATCTAACCTTTTTTCTCCTTGTACCCCTGCCTTTTTAGTCTGTTATATTTGTATTTTAAACCAATATACTGGTTTCGCCACTTTTGCGCCTTGTTTTCCAAATTTGCACAGTTGGAACACTCAACCTGAAAAACACAAAGAAGGTAAAAGGTAAAGTCTGCATGCACGCCTAGTGACTCATCAGGCCGGACTTTATCCCGCTTTATTTGCCGGTAGCCATTTATACACCTCAGTGGAGAGAGGCACTGTGAGAGTTAAGTGTCTTGCCCAAGAATACAACACAATGACTCCACCCAGGGCTCAAACCCAATTCGCTCCGGAGTGGAGCGCACTAACCATGAGGCCACCACACCACCCACTCAAAAACCCAAAATCAATGATAATTGTAATCTTAAAAAAATCAATGAGAACAATACCCTACAGTGTAATATTATTATTATTATTGTTAAGCACTGGAGAATAGGCATAATGTTGAAAGTAATGCAATAATGTGTCAAACTTACGTCCGGGACTCGTGGACAGGGGCTACATACAGTATCATCACTTTCTTCTACTAAATTAACATGATGGACATCGGCACTAGTACTCTGACCGGGACTCCCAGTCACATGCACACTTGACTCCAGCATCTCCTTTTCAGCAGCACCGACTTCTCCCTCCATATCCACAAGTAACTCTTCAGATCCACTTTGGTCTTGATTAGTACTAGCACTTTTCGATGGTTTCGATAGAGTTTTCAAAAGCTACCACGAAAACGTAAAGAGTGGAATGTATTTTGTCGACTTGAATTGCTTGTATTGTTGTGGAAGAAGTTCGCAAAAGCCACAGTAGTTTACCCGATATAAACACTCAAACGAGAGAAAAGAATACGCCACAAGCACAAAACTAATAATAATTCGTGGTAAAAGATAACATGTAATAGCGACTACGCCTTTTCATGCGGTCAAAAAGCTTGAAAGAACTGTTTGCGTACCGTGTATCTCATACTAGCTCTATCACATAAAGGTGAGACATACCTCACGGCGTTTCCTGCGGACGTCTCTATTCGTTTCTTCCTCCGGTGGCTTTACACTGTGCACGCTCGGTATAGAAACGACACCAATTTCATCTCTTTTCAGTCGCCGCTGATATTCCTGACCATCGTAAGATAAACGGCTGAAGTCTTCTGGCGTGAAATGAACAGAACAGATCACCGAATGCTTGGATGCTGTCCAGTTCTTACGGGTGACATTTACGAAGGCAATCCACTTTCGCCTTCTTTTCTTCGCTTCTGGTCTTTGATCTTCAAAAAATGGTATTTGATGGATAGAGATACCTCTTTTCTCGTCTTTCGTATTACTACACCCAAAAACAACGCACTTTTGTACCATTTCTGGGCGCGATTACTTAGCACACATATAAGAAAACACTGAGAAATCTCTTTTCCGCAAAACTGGATGTCCTGAAATGACGTCACAATCATCCCCAGTCTCCTGTTTTCGGTTTCGCGGTTTTTGTACCCCACCGGAAGTAAAATTTCACGTTTTTGGTCCATCAAAACACGGGGAAGAAAAATCGCTATTGAAAATGTTTTTTTTCCATACTTATCAGTGCATTATGGAGATTTTATCGAGAAAATAAAAAAAAATCTGTCATACGAATCGCTTGTAACTCCGCTAATCAAATAGCGGATAAAAGCCCTTTCAAATGATGGAAGCATATCTCTGGGCAAATGTTTGTCTGTAATGCTAAGCCACTTCAAAGTTGATGGATGTCGCATATTTGCGACCTTCGAAGGTCATCAAGTAGCTTATTAACACTCATCATATCACGGGACGAACTGAGACGAAACTTGAAAAAAGACGCCATAAAAACGCAAATCTTACCCCTGCTGTGAAAATCTAACGTATTTTGGTGCTATGTCAGTCACCTCCTCCTCTCAACATTTTGAACTGTGTTTTCTCCACATGACGCTAATCCAACAGACAATTCTTGTCTAGGAAGTCACGCCAGCAGCGAAAAAAATCACCAACTAGTAAAAAATAAAGTCAAGAAATTGAGATATTGTGGAAGCGTTATAAATAAGTAACGTGGCGAAGTTTGAGGGCTATGCAATATCTCGTACGCGAGTTATCCGCAAAATAAATCTCACAAAATTGCTGTTTTGTATGGACACGTCATCTTGCTACGTGACAGCCGGAAGTACATCAATATGATGACCAGATCTTGAACGTGACAAGGTTCCTACCAGCCATACTTCACGTACAGTGAAAAAATCTAAAACTTCAAACTGTTCTAGTTTCAACGCGGTAAAATACACACCTCTGACTGTCTTTAGAGAAACTAACAAACTGATTAAGCTATCAAATCACTGTGTACAGTGTCACGATTTAGTCGAATAAACTGGTTTCTGCCCATGATCAATACTTACCCTTCTCCCTGTGGAAAAGGAACGATGTGGAAATCCTTTTACAAAATATTTACGTAGAATAAATCTAGGAAATTATAGACCAACAATAAAGCTAAACAATTTTTGTTTTACAATATTATTTTATGTATTTACAAGGGCAAGAGCCGCTACATATCCACTTGATCACCTATCCATAGCATGAGCATCTAATATTTTAATATCCGATCTCACTCTACAGATCTGCATCACTGAATACTTATAGAAAAATATATGTTAACTTGAGATCATCATCTCTTGACGATAAGCACTCAGAGTGGTACAGTTCAGCAGATCCGCTAGATCGACCCCTAGATCGTGGTAAGAAAACGCGTAGCTCGCAACCATTGGGAGTAAAAAAAATTGCAACGCTTTATGTTCACGTTCACATTCTACAGCACAAGAGGGCGTTTCTTGAAAGTCCCGATAATTTCGAACTCATTTCAGGTGACATAAAATGCTGCTCTATCTCCGCGAGGAAAACGTTTCAAATCATGAATCTTTGTGTTTGTTTTGTTTTGTCTGATCTTCAAAACATGTTGAAAGATCAGTTTTCAGAATATACCTACAACGTAGTTTCACGAACGCCTCCTCGTTGGGGCTTTTGAAAAACAGTCCCCAGGGACGTCCCCAGGTACAAGTTATCATCACAACCTCGTCCCCAGGCCCAGGGTCTCCATTGTCATCGACAAAGAGACCCTGGGAACGAGGTCGCTTATCATCAGTATTAAACAACAGAACTGTGTCGAATGTGTTGAGGGTTAACCATAGGCAGCCCAAGCTCGCGTCACTACAGACAGCCGTTGAGAATTTGAACGCGTTATAAGACTTTGTATGGGAAATAAAATACCGTCGATTATAAAGCTTAAAAAATGGTCAATTTAACTTTCATTCAATAAAGTGAATAAAAATGACTCACCTCTGGTGTATTCTTGTGCCTTTTGGAGCTTATTACACCGTTTCGGGAATTCTGTGTTTTCGGTGTTTTCAATGTTCTAAGACGAAGTCAAGGCTGCACACTACGATTCCGACCGTTGTCAGCTCAGAGGCGGTTTGCGACTCGAAAATCCATCCCAGCCAAGATTTTTTCACGCAAAGCTAAAGCCACATCATTTGCGAACCTCCGTGAATGTTTCATCGTCAAAAAACCCATACAAAGTCTTATAACGCGTTCAAATTCTCAACGGCTGTCTGTAGTGACGCGAGCTTGGGCTGCCTATGGGTTAACGTGTGAAATATGCTCTTAGCTTTTCCTTATCACCTTAAACATTGGGTAGTTACATTTAATTTTTTTTTATCATTTTTGCATGAACACAATTGATGTGTTTTGCATAATGTGTTTGCATAATGGTGTTTGCATAATGGCCACTCCAAAACGTGCTCTCTTCATCAGGGCAATATTCTTCCTTGTTACTGCCACAATTAACGTCTCTCTATTACCAGTTCATAGCACTGCAAGCTGCCCTTCATCTACCACTGATTTTTTTTGGAATTTCGCTGGAGAAGAACAGCTTTAAGTCCAATTCCTATTTCATCCGACAATCAACAACAATATGGCGCACCAAACGCTTGCTTGTGATAGCAAAGGTTAGAAGAACACAGCGTGCATGTGCATTGTATTGTAACTCTACATTGACTTTTCTACCGCTACTCAAGCTGATTTTCGACATAGAACTCAATCCTGGTCCCAATGGTTCCTTTAACCGCTCGGTGAAGGCAAATACTAGAAACGCCAACAACGTAAAGATTGCTCACCTCAATGTCCGCTCGCTGAAATGCCGGGATCACTTTTTGCTTGTTAAAGAGACTATTTTATCAAACAAATTCGACGTGTTTACTATATCTGAATCTTGGCTAGATGCCTCTGTTTCAGATTTGGAGATTGAAGTGCCTGGTTATAACATCTATAGGGTCGATCGAAGCAACAAGACTGGCGGCGGGATCTGTGCATACGTCTTGAACACCTATCGTACAGAACTAATGGGTGACATCTCTGACATTTCAACCACCGGTTTTCATCAGCTTTGGTTGAAAATACAGGTCAGGAACTTAAAGTCAATTATTATTTGCACTTTTTATAGACCTCCGGATACACCGCTAACCTGTTGGGAGAATGACGTAACAACAGCTTTGATTTATGCGTTATCACTGGACAAGCCTGTGTACATAATGGAGCACCGAATGTAGAAAATCGAAATCTTTAACCAGTTTTTACGAGTCGTTTAACTTATCGCAATTAATTGCTGCTCCTACTAGACTGACGGAATCGTCGCGGTCTCTTTTAGATGTTATTCTCGCTTCGCAAACCAAACAAGTTGTCTAGGCTGGTGTCATGGACAGCTCGATTAGTGACCATGACATGGTCTTTGCCGTCCTACATCTGAAAGTATCTCGACCTAAGACCACATATATTACAACTAGGAGTTTTAAAAACTACCATCCAGACGCTTTTCAGCTTGATATGTCCTGTGCACCCTGGTCTGTTGTGGAAGTATTTGACGACGTTGATGACAAATTACACGCAATTGACCTGTTGTTCAATGAAATTCTCGATCATCACGCTCCGATCACATCAATTAAAGTCCGTGGAAAACCAAATCCCTGCATAACGGAAGAGATACGTGAACTTATGAAATCTAGGAATGTCTGGCGCAAAACAGCTCACAGAACTAATGATCCTCATGCCTGGTCTACCTATAAAAACCTTAAACACCAAGTCAGGAAGTCAATCAGAGCAGCGGAGAGTGAATTCATCAAATTGTATCAAATTCATCAAATTGTATTTGGAAGG
>OX421451.1:12024564-12042064 GCA_949126865.1 Montipora capitata
AACTTGAGAACTAATTAAATAAGCCAACCGCTAATTATAACTTAAAAAATGAAAAAACTCATGTGGGATCTTATCTTTATCAAGCAAAAAAAACACGTATTGTAAATATACTTCCATTTCAATTTAGGTCGGTAGCGTTCTTTCAATGTTCTTTGTTTTAAAAAAATTACATTTTGTGCACGTGTACGTTTTCGAGCTTAGAGGAGAGAAGAATAGTCGAGTCCAAATTTTCCCACTCGCTTCCGGCCACCATATAGCCATATAGTGTACTTCAGGCTGTATGGCAAGATGGCGTTTCGACCGCACAAAAGGTACATTTAATTTTGCCGAATAACTCACGTACGGGATATCGCATAGCCCTCAAACGTCTCCACGTTACTTATTTATAACGCTTCCACAATATATCAATTTCTTGACTTTATTTTTTTATCAGTTTTTTTTTTCCTTGCTTGCGTGACTTGTAAGCCAATAATTGTCTATTGCATTAGGGTCAAGATTAGAGAAACCACAGTTCCAAATGTTGAGAGGAGGAGGTGATTCATTAAGCATAGCACCAAAATACGTTAGATTTTCACAGCAGAGGTAAAATTCCCGCTTTCATGGCATCATTTTTTCCAGTTTCGTCTCATTTCGTCCCGTGATACGGAGATTATCCATAGCTTACTTAATGATGACCTTCCGAAGTCACAAATATGCGATTTCCATCAATTTTGAAGTGGCGGAGCATTTAATGCACACAAGCATTTGCCCAGAGATATGCTTCGATCATTTGAAAGAGTATTTATCCGCCATTTAATGAGCGGAGTTTCAAGCGATTCAAAGGTTAAGGACATTCACAAACAAATGTTTTGTAAGTGGTACTTTTTTAATTTAAATTATATGCCTGTGAGAAAAAATATATCGCCACAGGATGTAATGAAAGAACCAATTTCGAAGTCAAACAAACCATAGGCAGCCCAAGTTCGTGTCACTAGAGAGCGTGTAATCATTAATTACTAGTGGAAACTGACCTTTGAGTGCAAGCGGTGTTGCGTTACAGGCACAGCCGTTGAGAATTTAAACGCCTTATAAGACTTTGTATGGGAAATAAAATACCGTCGATTATGAAGCCTAAAAAACGCTCAATTTAACGTTCATTCAATAAAATGAATAAAACTGACTCACCTCTGGTGTATTCTTGTGCGTTTTGGTGCTTATTTTATCGTTTCGGGAATTCCGTGTTTTCACTGTTCTAAGAAGAAGTCAAGGCAGCACACTAAGATTTCGACCGTAGTCAACTACGAGGCGGTTTGCGCCTCGAAAATCCATCCCAGCCGCGATTTTTTCACGCAAAGCTAAATCCTCGTCATTTGCGAACCTCAGTGAATGTTTCGTCGTCAAAAATCCCCACGCACTTGGCTGGAAATGAGCATTTTCTGCTCCCGATTCCACGATAGCCGATGAATGGTCACGGAGCTTGGGTCCGAGGTCAAATTAACTCCACCCGATGAGGTACAGTCATTTCATGTACAACACTTACCCTATCCCCACAGAGGCTTCTCGAACAGCTCCATGGTTACGGACCCAAGCTCCGTGACCATTCACAAGATCGTCAGCTGTTAAATTCATCAGCTATCGTGGAATCGAAAGCAGAAAATGCTCATTTCCAGCCAAGTGCGTGGGGATTTTTGACGACAAAACATTCACTGAGGTTCGCAAATGACGAGGATTTAGCTTTGCGTGAAAAAATCGCGGCTGGGATGGATTTTCGAGGCGCAAACCGCCTCGTAGCTGACTACGGTCGAAATCTTAGTATGCTGCCTTGACTTCGTCTTAGAGCAGTGAAAACACGGAATTCCCGAAACGGTAAAATAAGCACCAAAACGCACAGGAATACACCAGAGGTGAGTCAGTTTTATTCATTTTATTGAATGAACGTTAAATTGAGCGTTTTTTAGGCTTCATAATTGACGGTATTTTATTTCCCATACAAAGTCTTATAACGCGTTTAACTGCCTGTAACGCAACACCGCTTTCACTCAAAGGTCATCTCCCCACTAGTAATTAATTATTACACGCTCTCTAGTGACGTGAACTTGGGTTGCCTATGCACAAACAACAAAGGAAGGTTACTTGAACGATTTTATGTGTTTTTGGAACGATTGAACCACAGGCAGCCTAAGCTTGGTACACGATTTATAGAGTTTGTATGGGAAAATATACTTTGAACTTATAAATGCTAAAATAAGCTGTAAATGTAGAAATAAACTTCACTTACCTCGACGTTCAGTTGTTCTCGTCTTTTCTGTACAATTGGAGGGCAAACTGTGTCCGTTTTAGACGGGTTTTGGCTTACGAATTTTTACGATGTCGTTAGTTGTCATTTTCTCTTTATGAGGTTTGCCGGGAATTTTCGAATTTATCTGATCGATGCTAACTTACTTAAAAGTAAGTTAAATAAAGCCTTCCATGATAAAATAGCAGGCCGCCAATCAACACAGAAAAAAGGGCTTTTTCACGAATGGATGTAATCTTCAAATGGGCCCGAGAATGTCCTGTAGGATGCGAAGAAACGCGAAGAACAACCACTTAGCTTTTTATCGCGCAAAAGCTGCCATGTCTATGTCAACTTAGCAGCTTAGCATTTTCACGCTTTCTACCGCTGTTTCAAATATCTGCAGACTGTAATGCAGAAGGAACATAAAAGGGTAAATAGACATTCCTCGTTCTTCAATCTTTGCCGGCTAATAAGTCTCTCCACCGGATAAACTCTAGATCCTTTTTTTGTATTTTCTTCTTTCCTTCAAATGAGCTTCTAAATCCATGGTGGAACAATTATTTAACATCTTGTAATCTACTCGCCCGTCAAATCTCTGCCTTAACTCCATCTTTTCAATGTTTCATGAAATCCGACGGTAGAGAGCATGCGCATTACTACGTATATATACTTGAAGAAACCACTGACCAAGAGTACCACGGTTGGAAAATGTCTTGGATTTCTGGTAATGACCTCTTTAAATGAAACAGATCGCACTAATATCTGATTCAGAGTCTGGCCAAGGGCAAAGTATTTCAATCCTGTCACATGAGTCATAGTTCTCGGCACTTACTTAAACCATCTCAAGAAGTACATGCTCGTATCCACTGGTCAATAAATTTGTTTATGCTTCATGCTCCATACAGTCTGACTGATATTGTTGGCAATGCATTGATCTGGGCGAGCTCCGTTTGCTGGACACAAATAATACCACATATCAAAAACGATGGCCCAAGAACAAAAGTATTTACAATACCACATATGTTTGGGATATTTTGGTTGATTTGACTCTGTTGAATCAAGCTCCGCCTAGCTTGCACAAATGGTGAATGATCTAGAAATGCCCAAACTGCAACATGGAAAATAACTAACTAAGGCCTGTCACACTCAGCATAAATCCGTTTATTTCTTCTGGCCAATAAATTTCCTCTCTTCCCGTACCCTTCTCCTTTGGTCCCAAAGCGACTTCAATAATCCGAGATTACTACAAGTAAAATTTAATAATGAAATGGCGGCAAGTAGTGAAGGCGTGTAAAGAGTAGCTCCGAGACGAACTGGCTATCCAACCAAGGGAGCCAATTGCGCTGGAATTTTTAACCGCGCTCTGGTGGCTCAGTTGGTTGAACATCGGGTTGCCATGCGGGAGGTCGTGAGTTCCATTCCGGCTGGACCAACACCCAGGTAACTGCATCTAATTACATCCGCAAATGGTTAAGATTTTGAAGTCTTCTCGGATAAGACTTTAAACCGTAGCCCCGTCTCACAAGCCTTCACGGTTCACAACCCAGTGGGATGTAAAGGACCCACACACTTTTCGCAGAGAGTAGGGCATTGAGCTCCCGATGTTGTGGTCAGGCCTCGTTTCATTCATTCATGTGCTGGGTGAGTTCACTAATGGCCTGATAGCGGCTGCCAGCGGCGCCTCTCAACCATAGATCACTTGCTTGTTAAGCGCATTTGAATATGTCAATAGAAAATGAGCACATGATATAAATTCATTACCATCAAAATTAAGGGGGAAAAAAGTGTTCCACGTACTGTCTTAGACGAGAAGGTGCCTAAGCGAATTGTCTGTTTACTTGTATTATTGAGAATATTTTGAGTTGCAAATTCTGAAGAGGATTGCAGGGGAAGAAGTTGTTAATACGATAAAGAACATGAACGGGACGTCAGGTTTACAAACGAGGGTGGACAGATAAGATGTATGACAAAACAGTAACTGTTTTTTACCAGTTCCAACAAAATGTTCTTGGGCGTGCAGTTAAATACCATTTGAGCACAGAGCGTTTGCCCTCTGTCGTTCAGGACTTGTCCTCCACATTTTCTGACCGCTGGCTGAAAATGAGTTGGAACATGTTCAGTCAGTTTTCAGGATTTTAATCACAAATTATGTAAAGCATGCCTTTAGGAGATGTAATTACCATACCAATTGAATAATGAATGCGCTTACACATATACAGCATGAAGATAGAACGGTTCCTTTACGAACAGCACGACACCGTTAAAAATGTATATCGTCAATAAAAAAAGAAGAAACAGTGACATTTATTAGTTTTAAACATAGATAAAAACTAATATGACTAATGTGCTAATATGCAACTGCAGTTCGTTCCAGCAAATAGCTTAGTAAGAGTGCAATGTCCCTTACGACAAATGCCGAAGGATTTCGAAACTCAAAACCCGTTTATTGCAATCAGACTGACTGTGCACGGAGACGTCGTGCACTTTTCTGCTGCTCTCCATAAAATGGTTAATGATTTAAGTATCATTTAGCTCATTTCGGGCATTTAAAACAATTTTAAAATCATTGTATATCATATATATAAAGTGTGAAACTTGATTTTCGCAAAACAGTGCTCAATACATAGAAGTAGAGCGAAGTATATATTGAAGAAAAAAACAACAAAACAACAAGTAAAACTACAAGTTCATCCCTACAAGCCTGTTTCGTGGTCGCCCACTCATCAGGGGATTTAATATACAGATATATATATATATATATGTTGTGTAAAAAACGGTCGGTGTAAAAAAGCTGCTTCTTTACATAAAAATGCTGCTTTTTTACAATTATATAATTGTAAAAAAGCTGCTTTTTTACAAATATATAATTGTAAGAAAGCTGCTTTCTTATGTAAAAATGCTGCACTTTTACAATTATATATTTGTAAAAAAAGCTGCTTTTGAACAGAAATATCTGTGTGTAGAAAAAACAGCTTTGACAAGTACAGCAGTCGTAAATAATTAAGCAAACCGGCTTTTACAACGGTTACTGTTAATACATTGCATCAAGTAGTGTAAACCATTCGTTGCTCTAGAGTGCCGAGCAGTACTTTCTGAAACCGATGGAGAAAGCTTAGAGCTCTTCCTACTGAAATACCGTGGTGATACGGTAGCCATACACATAATCTTTATTAACGACATCACAATCAGTTTAATTTCAGTGTATAAATTCGAGACAATATTTGGTTCAGGTCACAGTTTGTGACCGCGTGCAAGAAATTTATAATTCAGTTTTGTACAGTCCAAGCGCTATAACTTTCCAAAGATTTATGCCAGTGTCCTCAATATTTTGTTGGCTTGTGCTAGCCATATGAGTATTATTTTATGATAAAAATCACTTTCCGAAGCCTTTCATAAGTGCCGAAATTCGAAAAACTGTTTCCTTACATGTCATGTCTTGTGAAGGTGCAGGAAATTTACAATTCAGTTTTGTAAAAAAACGGTCCGACCGCTATAACTTTCCAACGATTTATGCCACTGTCCTCAATATTTTGTTGCCTTGTGCTAGCCGTATAAGTATTATTTCTTGGCAGAAATCGCTATCCCTAGCCTTTCAAAACTGCCGCATAATGCAAAAAACCGTTTTCTTACATGTCACGCCTTGTAAAGGTGCAGGAAATTTACAATTCAGTTTTGTAAAAAGACGGTCCGACCGCTATAACTTTCCAAAGATTTATGCCAGTGTCCTCAATATTTTGTTGGCTTGTGCTAGCAATATAAGTATTATTTTTTAGTAAAAATCACTTTCCCAAGCGTTTCATAAGTGCCGCATAATGCGAGAAACCGTTTCCTTGCATGTCACGTCTTGTAAAGGTGCAGGAAATTTACAATTTTAAGCGGTCCGACCGCTATAACTTTCCAACGATTTATGCCGCACCTAGAATACTCATATGGCTAGCACAAGCCAACAAAATATTGAGGATACTGGCATAAATCCTTGGAAAGTTATAGCGGTCGGACGGTTTTTTTACAAAACTGAATTGTAAATTTCCTGCACCTTTTATTACAAAACGTAACATGTAAGGAAATTAACGGTTTTTCGCATTATGCGGCATTTATGAAACGCTTGGGAAAGTGATTTTTACTAATAAATTATACTTATGCGGCTAGCACAAGGCAACAAAATATTCGGGACTCTGGCGTAAATCGTTGGAAAGTTGTGGTGATCGGACCGTTTTTTTACAAATATGTAATTGTAAACAAGCTGCATTTTTACAAAATATATATTTGTAAAAAAACGGCTTTTTTACGGTACCGGTTTTTATGTGGCGTAAAAAACCGGTACCGTAAAAAAGCCGTTTTTTTTACAAATATAAGTGGAACACTGACGTTTCTGAGACGATTAAAAAGGCCGTTAAGCGCCTTTACTTTTTAACTCAGTTAAAGCGAGCTAATGTATCATCATCAGAATTAGCAACATTTTATGTTGTTAGGTCTACCATTATAGTCTCCCCAATTATTTGAGCTTAAGTTTAGAACGTGTTCAAAAGAGAGCCTTGAAAATTATATACGGTTATGATAATCATTATAGAGAAGCGCTTCAGAGGGCAGGGCTGAAAACTCAAAAGGACCGGAGAGAAGATCTTTGCTTAAAATTTTTTAACTGCATTGTCTCCAATCCTTTGGATTGTCTATATCACTTATTGCCTTTCGATAACCGAGATCAACTCATGGAATTACGACGACGCAGACCATATGCATTTAGAGTTTCCTTTAAACAAACCGGTTCAAAGATACTTTCATTCCAGCAAGCGCAAGACATTTTAACTGACATTTATTATAATTATAAATGTAAATTAGTTCTTTCTTAGATGTTATTGTTTAGTTTTATTACATAATTTGTACACCTTTGCAATTCAGCTTCTAGCTGCTATTAACCCTTTCACTCCCAATAGTACCACTTATAGATTTTACTCTGTCTAACGCCAGACGATTTTACTCGTCAATGGGGAACCCCACGGGGCTGAAACAGGACTTAAAATAATTGCTACAATCGTGGCAGAACGTCAGGTTAGCTTGAACACCATTACAAGACAAATACCAAAGTTCTTCGAAATTTACTTGTAACGCAGTGTAAATAGTCTATAGGCTAGGTCTGCGCAGTAGATGCAAGCACGGTAAATAATCAAATTTACAATTGCATCGTTCTTTGCTTGCTTTGTGCCGAGGTACTGGAAGATGGGAGTAGCAGTGAGGGGTGGGGCCAAAAGAGCAAAATCTTATATTCTGAATTTCTGATGCATTATATCCTCAAGATTGGAGAAATGGTCCTCGTGGCCTTTTTGATGAAGAAAATCATTTTTTCACTGCTGCCTCTGGATCAAAATCCAGAATTGATGGGTCCTCCAGTGAAATTCCTGTCAGATCGTCACGGTTTTCCCCACCAAGGGAGGAATGTGATTCATTCCTGATTCTATTTTGCGCTGACTATGCCCTTTCACGGCTGAGCAGCGGAGATGGGAAGAACCAATAACATTTTGCGATATATAAATCGCACATTTTGCGATTTAAAACCGCAAACTCAAGAAATTTATTCACAAAGTTGGCAATCGTGTGATTTATAAATCGCAAAGGTACTTGAATTTGTTATTTATAAATTACAAGATAACTTTTGCGATATTTGATAAATAACACAAAAAATAGTATATATCTTGTGGTCAAGTATATATATATACTTGACCACAAGAGAAAAGACAAGTTTTAAACAACTTTTAACTGTCTTTTCTCTTGTGTTCAAGTATAAGTTTATCGAGAGAGTTTTTTTAAACAATTTGTTGGATGCTTGTGGAAAAAAAAAAATATACATGACGAACTGTCTGACGAACTTTTTTCAGACAGAACTTTTTTCTGTCTGACGAGCGCTTAGGCGCGAAACTCAGAGTAACAGAGAATCGATGCGTCCTCTTTAATCTTTCAATTTATGTATAACTGCATATATATATATATATATATATATATATATATATATATTATATACACCCGTTTTCAAAAACGTTGCAATTTCAAAGTTATATGATATATATGTGCCTTTTGTTTTCTCGTCAGAGAGGTGTTGACAGAAAGAACAATAGCTGCTGTCAAACCTTTTGTAGGCTTTGTTTGCATTTCACCAGTTTACCTCTTTCTACGATCCACCATACCTTTTCTTCTCGTTTTTCTTTTTTTTTTTTTTTTTTTTTTTTAATAATTGAAAAGAATAAGGTATGTGAGAAAGGCAGTGTCTTAACATCTGTGCGCTGGAAACTCAGTGTTATTATTTTTTTCCTAACTGAAAGAACTGCTCGGGTTATGAATATAGTGATTACTAGTCAGCTCTTTTTCGAATTACCTTGAAGATCGGAGCAGTTTCGCCAAATATCTCAACTCAAAAGCCAAAAAAACAAAAAGTAGAACGTAAATTACTTTTGGAGAAAGTTAAGTTGTAGGGGGTTTTCACATGACGTCATCGCCGCCATGTTGGTAGACGAAAACAAAAGATCTCTCATCAGCTTCTTTTGTTCGTCCACCAGAAGTCGTACTTTTCTCTATCTTGTTATTGGTGTCTCTAGAGGTTGGTTGAAAACCTCCTATATTTCATTATTTATGGCTTGATCTTTCAGTTTTGAAAGGTGTTTAACGAATTTATAATTGGATAAATGTTTGTTGGGAATATTGTCTTCACAATTCACTTTGTTCTGGTCTTTCATATAACGGATCCGAAATAATTCATGTCCACAATACAAAAGAACAACGCGAGCATAATTAGCAAGGCCTAATTAGCAAAGTCTAATCGGAATAACAATAATTCTTTTGTCCTCCGCCATTTTAGTCCCGTATATGAAAGTCTACCCCAAAACACTTATTGTTTGCGATTTCTTGTCATCTCGACAAAGCCACGAGTTATTGTCAGCCTCCTGATGCAATAGCGAGGAAGCATGAGTAGCACTTTACTCATTGTTTTGCTTTCAATTCTTCTCGATTTCGGCCTTGCTGGCATGAACCCCGTGTTCATGATGAATCATTCAGAGGCTTAAATGACTTAAATGAGTCACAAATTTTGGTTGGTTCCGAGGTTGTTTTGTTGGCGGGTTTACAGACCACACCTCTTTGTGATGGCTACCAGTAAAATATTAGTTCGCGTGATGAAAGACCCCAAAAATAAACGAACCTTCAAAAAATTAGGATTAAAGAGCTCCCGGTTGAATCAATTAAACACTGTCCCATTTCCCTCAAATAGCTTGTGGGATCGTTTAATATGTATTCCAATAGCAGACGAAGCTGTGCTCTTGTTAACAACGTGCCGTCTGGCTTTCCTATTTTTGAGAGATTGATATCCTCAAATGGCGCGCTATGGACCTCTTAGTTTTGTTCTCTACAAAGTGCAGCTCTATCATGATACGCCAGCGAAGATTCATGCTATATGGAGCTGCATTAAGAAGAACTGCTTCCGTACAGGAAATACAAGTTGCTTTTCCTTTGAATTTGTCTCGTCAAATTTTGAATATTATTTTTGTTAGAAGAAAAACGCATTGTTCCTTCAGCGTGAAATACACATGCTTTGTGTCTCACCTTTCTGATGAGAAAACAAAAGACATATATATATATCATATATACTTTGAAATTGCAACGTTTTTGAAAACGGGTGTATATATATATACATATATATACAGGAAACTCAACACTGGACAACTTCTGGGGAAAACTGTATTTGCCCTGAGCGGGATTTGAACCCACGTCCCCCTGATCACTAGTCGGGTGTGATGACCACTACACTATCCATTTGTGATCTTCCTGGGGGTGATACGTTGTTGGCTCAAGGGATCTATTACTGACTCTTTACATTAATTACCCTTGTCCGCCTGTGAATCACATGTTGATCCAGCGTATCACATAGAAAACTGGCCCATTAGGTAGTCCCACGTAAATGCCACACACTAAGTGATCAATCAGCCATGTTGCCAGCATGGTTGTCCTGATAGTGTAGTGGTCATCACACCCGACTAGTGATCAGGGGGACGTGGGTTCAAATCCCGCTCAGGGCAAATACAGTTTTCCCCAGTTGTCCAGTGTTGAGTTTCCTGTAACTTTCTCTCAATTTCTCCTCAACTTGGACCTTGAATCCATTTGTGATCCTCCTGGGGGTGATACGTTGTTGGCTCAAGGGATCTACTACTGGCTCTATATAAGTAGAATGATAAAGATTGAGTATCCAACGATGATGCCACTTGCGAGGAGGATCCAAAAGGATACAAAACGTCTTGACTCAGATAAGTTAATAGGGAGAATGAAAAAATGAGTCGCTGGCGAACTTCTCACAGGTCTAGTATATTTTAATCTCGTGTAAACGTTTCGCCCTTCGGGCTTCTTCAGTACACGCTAAAAGCTAAAAACTAAAAAATACCTGGTACAACTGAACTTGCGCTATTTATACAAAACCATGAACCAAAAGGTGTAAAATGTTTAAAATTACAAAAAAAATTATAAAAAATAACAATAATATGTCACGTAATACGTGCGGTTGGAATTCATTAAGTGGAATTCCAACCGCACGTATTACGAGACATATTATTGTAATTTTTTATAATTTTTTTGTAATTTTAAACATTTTGACCTGTGAGAAGTTCGCCAGCGTTTTTCATTCTATATATATATATATATATATATATATATATATATATATATATATATATATATATATATATATATATATACAGTTTTCTCCAGAAGTTGTCCAGTGTTGAGTTTCCTGTAACTTTCTCTCAATTTCTCCTCAACTTGGACTGTGAATCCATTTGCTATCCTCCTGGGGGTGATACGTTGTTGGCTCAAGGGATCTGCTTAATTAACTGTCTCTTTACATTAATTACCCTTGTCCGCCTGTGAATCACTTGTTGATCCAGCGTTATCACATAGAAAAACTGGCCGTTAGGGAGTCCCACGGAAATGCCACACATTAAAAAAATGATTAATCAGCCATGTTGCCAGCATGGTTGTCCTGATAGTGTAGTGGTCATCACACCCGACTGGTGATCAGGGGGACGTGGGTTCAAATCCCGCTCAGGGCAATTACAGTTTTCCCCAGAAGCTGTCCAGTGTTGAGTTTCCTGTAACTTTCTCTCAATTTCTCCTCAACTTGGACTGTGAATCCATTTGCGATCCTCCTGGGGGTAATACGTTGTTGGCTCAAGGGATCTGCTTAACTGTCTATGTATATATATATTTGTTATATGAGTTGCCTGAAGATCGCCAACCGGCGTGAAACTCAGAGTAGCAACAGCTGATCTTTGCCTTGTGTGTTTACTTTATATATATATCATCATCAGTCCTTTTTGGGCCATGGGACGCATAAGGCCTCTTTTTTTTTTTTTTTTTTCGGTTTCTGTAGTCATTAGATTGAGTCCGAGAGGGTGACTAGCCCTCTGCAGACTTGCCATAGCCCCTATTTGCCAGCTTGTTCAGAGTTCCTGCCAGGCCTTCACAGCTACCGTAACGGCCCCGGGAGCTAAGTCCCACTGTACTTCACCCTGACAGGCACTCTCCTACTCCACTGTTGTCCACCTCCCACGAACGAGGACGTTAGGGGATGGTTTTTGGGAGGTATATATATAAAAAATATTTATGTGAAAAAAAAAAAAAAAATCAAAAAAAAAAATGTAATCGACTCTGGTGAGCCCTTTCTACACTTAGAAGGTGCCAGAATTTCCTTGAGGTTCTTAGACCTGCGGAAGGATGAAATTATGGAATTCAGGGCTCACCAGAGTCGATTACATTGCCATCAGCGGGGTGTTTCACTTGTAACAAAACCAGATGCGATCTTTGTAAGAACTTCTTGGTCAACTCGCAAACCTTCTCGAGCGCACAAACGGGTAAAACATATTTTGTTCGGCAGAAACTCTCGTGCAATTCAGCGAATGTTATTTATTTGGTTCATTGCAAGAAGTGTAATCTCCAATATGTCGGTTCTACCACGACCGAATTTAAAGTTAGATTTAGAAATCACAAATCTTCTATGAAAACAAACAAAAAAACTTGCGAAGTTGCCTCACATTTTAACCGAACCCCACTTGTGTTATCAGACTTTACATTTCAATGTATTGACCAAATTCAAAACAGTACGTCCGAGAACACTGAAAATTTACTCATCACCAAAGAAGCATACTGGA
This sequence comes from Montipora capitata, assembly GCA_949126865.1. Classification (NCBI taxonomy): domain Eukaryota; kingdom Metazoa; phylum Cnidaria; class Anthozoa; order Scleractinia; family Acroporidae; genus Montipora; species Montipora capitata. The sequence goes on from OX421451.1 coordinate 12,037,003, forward strand.
GTGCGCAGTTGTTTTCCCTTTCACCTTTTGGGTTGAATAAAAGACAAGAATTCCATTCAAAAAATCGCATCCACTATACTTGACTTTAGCGGACTTAGGGCAAGTTGTTGCATATTTCTTAAGGTGTTTTTTTAACACTAAATGTTTTAAAAAGTCCTTTTGTATGCTCTAGATAGTTATAAGTGTTAATTGTGGTTATTTTAGTGTTCCCCTTCGGGGATTCCTATTGTTTTCTTTGAATTTCTTATGTAACCGGTTTTTATTCATTGTTGTAAAACCCTATTTAAGTTGTAGATTTTTCTACCGATTCTTTTGTAACTGAAGAAGGTCGAGAGACCGAAACGTTTTATAGAATTTTCAATTTTTTTTATAGTTTTTAAACCAAAAGTTGTCCATTTTCGGCTTCATTTTTAACCAGTTTTACATATATATATATATTGCCATATAAAGGTCCTTCCAATTTGGCGGAATGGTAGTTGCCTCAGTGGCCTAGTGGTAAGGCATCTGACCGATAACCAGGAGACCCGGGTTCGATTCCCGGCAGAACACATTTTCACTCATTTTCACTCATTTCCTTTGTTGTATAAGGTTCCAAGAAGGATACAGTGCTTCAATTTGAATTTTTAGATAAGTGTAAAACGATGAACATGAAGCCAACTTCTAACTGCTCCGGCTGTTTCGGCCTTTGGCCTTCTTCAGATGTGGAACTTTACTTATTTACAAATAGAAAGATAAAAAAGCTAAAAATCCTAGTAGGTTTACAAATTTGCAAGAATTTATACTGAACGAAAAAAAATGTAAATGAAGTTGCATAACACAATACAAACGTAGACAATAAGAATAAATAATATAAGTTACAGGTAACCAGCAAGAATGCGCATACGGCGAAATACCACGATTCGTTGCAAAGAACTTAATTACATGGTATATAGTGATGCGCTAATTTAGTATTATAGCGGACGCGATTTTTGGATTTGAATTCGCGTCTTTTGTTAAGACCGTGAGGATTAAGTGTGCATAGTTGTACAGTCCAGTGGGCTTCTCTGGTGAGTAACAACCTATCAATATGAGCTGCGTCCCCCTGGCTGGTAATTTTCTCAATAACAATAAAACTAATTTCAGAAATCTCGTGTTTGGTACAATTAAAATGGACTGCAAGCTCGCAAGTTTTTTTGTTTGTGAGCATAGACAACTTGTGATTGCGAAAGCATACTGTGAATGCTGTGGAAGTAGGACCTACGTACTGTAAATTGCATTTGTTACACGATGCCAAGTAAACAACAATTTTGGAAGAGCAAGACAAGTTTTGGTTAATCTTATAGGTTCGGCCTGTGGAAGAGCTTTTAAATTTAGAATCTTGAATTAAAAAATTCTTACAAAGATCACATCTAGAAGAGCATTTAAAACACCCTCCCGTTTCCCTCTCTGCCTGATTTACTCCACTATCCCCGCAAAATTTAGATGGTGCCAAAATTTCTTTGAGGTTTTTGGTACGACGATATGCTGGAAAAATCGATTCACGTGGAAGAATTTCTAATAACTCGGGTGACGATCTTAAAAGATTAACATGCTTTTGGATAACCTGAATATCAGAGAGGATAGGATTGTAGTCAAGGACTAACGGGAATACTTTTTTGTCAGGCTTGACATTTTTCTTTAGGAGTTCTGATCTTTCAATATTAAAATAAGCTCCCTATCAAATTGATTGTCTACTAAATCTGCTTTATAGCCCTGGGATTTAAGATACCCTTTGTATTCGTCACATCTCTTATGAAGAAATTCATCGGTGGAACAATTGCGTCTAACGCGTAAATACAACCCCATAAGACAGCCATCACGATCATAGAATAGTCCAAATTAGTTTCTATTTGGCAGGTTGTAATGATTCACGAAAGTTATTCTGACACGTTTTATTACTAGTAATAGTTTTCACTACATCTGCCCCCGCCTAAGATAATACGGATGGCAGTTGAGGTGTTTTCCAATTAATATGTGCTGCACATTGTGATGTATTCATATTATTTTAAATGCAATTAGGTAAATGAAAGTGAAAGATGCAATGAAGGGATGGGCAATAACAAAAAAGCATTTATTTGTAATTTCCATCAACGTTTATTTGATACGCTATCAATTGAAAAGCAATTCAAATAACTTTGGAAAATGCCTTGAAAATATGATAATAAAACAAGAACAGGAACATTCAGTGACTAGAAGGCAACATTTCGTTGTCATCTTTCGCCGTTATCTTCTTTCCACGGTACCTTGAAAAACCATAAAATGGGAACAAAAAACTCGTTTATTATATTCGGATCGCTGATTATTACTATCTGTAAATAAACGTTGTAAAAATGATCGAAGATTGTTTGAAAATGTTGATACTGAGACTATGCTTTTGCTTCCTGAGGTTGCGTCTAGCAGTTTGTGGCCGAGTCTTTCGCCCCGGTTTCTGATTTTGTGTCTGACTTTCAGTCTTGGTCTGACAAATCGTCGCCCCTGTTTACGATTTGTGCTTGAAAAATCGATTTCTGAACAGGCCATATTAGATACTGTTATCTTTGATTTTCAAAGTAAAAGGAATCGCTGTACATATTCGAAAATTACTCACCTTCAATCGCTATGCTGAACCTTCGATATTGATGTCCTTGTGACCTTCTGCCTCGTGACTCAAGTTACCCAGAACACCTCGCGGGCTCGGTGAACAATACCGATACCACTTTGCGCGCTTGGTTGAGCAAATCAAGATTGCTTTCCCCAATACAATATCTATCAATTTACATATTAATTTACACATTTTCTATTTTTACGGGGGGGCTTCGAGGTAAAAGCCTGCGGGGGCAATTATTTTTATTTATTTATTTTACGCGTCATCGATTTCTAGTACCGCTTAACGTTTTAGGGTGCATCACTGGCGCGACACTTAACACAACTTTTACATAGAATTTTTAATGATAGAAATGATTCAACCAGTAAACAGCAATAAAATCGCTTCAATGCCATGGGCCTCCTTTTTTCATCTATTTTTCTCTTTTGAAAATAACAGACTATAATTGTCATGGTCAGTTGCTCAGAAAAAAACAGTTTTCATTTATATTAATAAACCATTCCATTTATTTCTGAAAATATAGCCCCAGGGCGAAGATATCACGAAAAAATGTATTTGCCTAAAATGTATTTTCAATGGAAATAGCATGGGAGTACTGATCATTTCTTTTTACTTGTTCTTTCAGAAGTAGCTTTGAGAACTTCATTCCTGCTCAGGAACAGATTTTTTGAGATCGCGTTCGAGAAGTCAAGCCAACGCTGTGGGGATTCACTTTTTCCATGTAAATGAAATTCAGGAAATGAACAAGATGTTATGGTTTTACATTCTTGGTTGGCTTCCCAGTACTGTTGCTGTTTTTGGAAATGCTTTAGTTGTTTATATAATTGCCACTAGACGGCAGCTACATAGCTTGCCAAATGTGTTTATTGTGTCCCTCGCCGTGGCCGACGTTGCTGTTGGTGTTACGTTCTTTCCAACAGACTTCTTTTGTAGCAAAACAATGATGGCGCTTTGCAACACGGACATCCCCCATCTTTTTGCCATACTGGCTATCTACGCATCGGTTTGGAGTTTATGTGCTATGACAATAGATCGTTATATCGCCATTGTTAAACCCTTGCGATATACGACACTGATGTCATCCCGTCGGGCCGCTTTGCTTGTTGCCTTCGCTTGGCTTATTCCTCTTTCATTGGACTCTGTCCCAGCCGTATGTGATCGGCTTACAGGAAAGTGTGACTTGAAGAACACGAGCCTCATCATCGGCAAAATGTTCATGCTAGAGATTTTGCCATGTTTTTTCCTAATAATGGCTACAACACATATAATAATTATTGCCAGAAGGCACTGGCGTCAAAACAACCGGCTCGATTCTCAATTGTTTCATAATCAACCAGGTCACCGCCGCCAGGGAGTTAAAGAGTCGTCTGCGGCGAAGGTGATAATAGTTGTGGTTTTAATTTTCCTTGCTTGTTACTCTGTTGAATTATACAGCATTGCTGGATTACTTCTTTACTCGACTCAACCGACAGACAAAGTTATAAAGGTGATTAATTTCCTAATCATTGTCAATTCGGCTGCAAACCCGATAGCTTATGCTCTTTTTAAAAGAGACATTCGAAAGGAATTGATGAGAACGTTCTGTAAAAAGTCATCTTCACGACATCAAACTACTTTGGAAACCACAGCCGTGTAAACTTCGCGAAAAACTATGAATCAGTTGCATCCGCCAGAGAATTTCGGAAAACAGGATCAAAATGAACAAATTAGATTTGCACTGGATATGGATCGGATCTGACTTACTAAGAACCAGGGACTACCTCTTCGAATAACGTTCAAGAGCAGTGGAGAGGAGTTTTATATAAATCTTATTCGATTGGAACCGTGACATTAATTAAAGTGAATACTATTTTGTACTGATTATGTAGATCCCGAAGTGGTTGAAAGATTGCACGAGATGCATGACCACAGTGACATGCAGTCACAAAGTTGAATCAATAGACAAGGAATGACTTGAATCGTGCGTACTCGATTTTTTCCAGATATATTTTTTTTTTTTGTAGATCACCTTGTTTGTTTTAAATGGATACTAGTGCTCCTTATTTGTGCGACATGCGTTTATTTCGGACTAAAACCTCAAGCATATATATGTTTTTCATTAGAACGTTTTGTAAGTTAGCTTCTGTGAAATAAACCTAGCTACTGTTGCATCGTTATTGCGCGAGACCGATTTGGCACACACAGCTTACCGTAACACATAGCCGCGGCGGAAAACATGATGATTCTCACTTTGACTTATAATTAGAACTTGATGTTTCCTATGCCACAATTAAGTGAGAGGTTGGTAACTAGATAGATAGTAATCACAAAACACCGTATTATCGGACTGGTTAATAAAGCAAATTTTTGTTACTGCCCAACGGTTTCCATTTGCGTTAATTTAAACTCGCGTTTCAATAAAATTGATTGATTTTACAAACACTCTTTTTTTTTATAAGAACGTTGGATTATTGAACGTTC
>OX421451.1:12049564-12054564 GCA_949126865.1 Montipora capitata
GAGCCGGATGAAAAGAGTTGACGGAGGTTATAAATTGATCGAGTTCTTCTCTGCTGGATGAAATAGCGCCGATGCAGTCGTCGATGTAGCGGCCGTATAGTTCAGGTTTGGGGCCGTTGTATTGATTAAAAGATTGGTGTTCAACATATCCTACAAAAAGATTGGCATAGCTAGGTCCCATTCTTGTGCCCATCGCTACGCCATTAATTTGTTTGTAATAGTTGCCGGCGAATGAAAAACAGTTAAGCGTTAAAACTAGTTCGGCAAGGCGGAGGAGCGTTTCCGAGCTAGGTTCTTTGACAGTGCGTTGATCGAAAAAGTGTTTAAGTGCTTAAAGACCTTCGCTATTAGGAATGACTGTGTACAGAGATGTAATGTCCATGGTGAAAATAAGTTTGTCTTGGCCCGAGAAATTGAAATCGCGGAAAATTTGTAGTGCGTGTGTACTGTCTTTAATGTATGATGGCAAAGATTTGACGATAGGCGTCATAATCCTGTCTAAGTAGCTAGAAATGAGTTCGGTGGGGCAACTACAGGCAGAAACGATAGGGCGACCTGGGTTGTTGGGTTTGTGAATTTTAGGCAAGAAGTAAATGCACGAAGTTCTAGGGGTGTTGATGATGAGATTAGTGGCAGTGTCCGGTAATTCTTGATTAACTATAAGATTTTGAATGGTGTCTTTGACAAGTTTTTGATTTTTGGAAGTGAGATCTTTAGGGATTTTGGCATAAAACGAGGTATCCGAAAGTTGCCGCAAAGCTTCTTTTTGGTAAAGGTCGGACCGCCAAACAACTACCGCGCCGCCTTTGTCGGCCGATTTGACAACTATGTCGTTGCGTTTACTAAGATTTTTAAGCGCCGCCCACTCTTCCGAGGAAAGGTTGGAAAATTTAGTGTTGCGATTGAATTTAAGTTTGTGAATGTCGTGACGGCATTTTTTGGTGAAAAAATCTAAAGAGGCAAATTGTCCCTCTGGGGGAGTCCATTTGGATTTGCGAACTAGAAGTGTTTCAAAAATATCTTTATTAGAAGTGTCCGAATCATCTTCTTTGTCGTGGAAAAAGGCTTTTAACTGCACGCGGCAAAGGAATTTTTCAACATCTTGCTTAATAGAAAATAAGAAATAAGTTTAAACGGCTAGCACAAGACAACAATTCGTTGGAAAGTTGTAGCGCTCGGATCGTGTTTTTACAAAACTGAATTAAAAATTTCTGCACGGGGTCACAAACTCAACCTCGATTTGAAGCCGACCCACGTTGTTTTTTTTTGTTCTACCGACGGTTTCTTTTGCTACTCACCACCTGTCATTCATTAGATAGCGAGTAGCGAGCCAATCCGATTACGGGATTCGTGATAGCATATGTGAGTGGATTTCTGCTATTATAAAGGATGTCAATCTTAAAATTATGGTGCTTGAATGAATTTTAACGTTGCTGTCGGAAATTTAAAGAAAGGATGTCGTTTGTCGCGATTTTACTTTTAGTGCTGTCGCTACTTTTTAGACTATGTCGCTCGTCGGAATTTACCCTGACAGAGCCTCAATAATCCTCGGTCCTGGACTATCCTATGATAACAGAATTGCAGCTTCCAGTTTACCATCTCTTGCCACTCGAAGACAAGATTCATGAGGAAAACGTTTTAAGAACATAGTTGAAGATCCTAATCATAAACTGTACCATCTGCTACTTGCGTTTAATGGGAACACCAGATACCCCTTATAAGAAACAAACGTCATTTCATAGAACCTCTTTATAAGACGGATCATTTCAGGAAATCATTTATCCCATCGTCTATTTATTCTATTGTCAGCTTTTCATGCGTCTGCCTTTTACTGATCATGAATTTCGTCATAACATTGTCGCAAAGTAGCTGCGGATCCACAAGGCAATAGCCGAGTGGATCCGCAGACTACCTTCCAATCGAAAGTCCATCCAAACGGCCCAGAGCTAGCCCTCGAAGAATATCAAAATCCCAAAGTATTAGAGCGACTGGAATGCGTAGCAAGATTTTCATCAACCTCGTTCCCAGGGTCTCTCATCTTAACGCCTGGGGCGAGCGAGGAAAGACCCTGGTAGGGGCTGGTCACGTGTCTCCCAGAATCTTGGAGATGACAATTTATCCAATGAAGGGAGGGGCGGCTTAGTAAGAATTTTGTCTATACTGAGACTACGGGAGTGCGGAATGTGTTGTCACCAAAACAAACCAAGTTTCACGTGCTGCGGTATTTGAACATATGTTCTTCTGCGGCTATGTCCGGCGATAATAGTTTGCAAACGCCGAAGAAAACATATACATCGTCTGTCATAAGTTGCTGTAGATTGTGCGGTTCAGTCAAAGACGTTTTAGATTGTAAACTTGAAATCGGTTCAAGAAGGCCACTGAAGAATTGCTCGCCTCAGCCGAGGCTGAGATCTAATTCCAAATCCTCCGAGTTTGTTTTCTTCTTCACGTTCAAGATCGCTGCCTTAACATTTCCTTCCTGGAGCCTTCTGGTCTGATCTTTGATCAGCGCATTTAGAGGGGAAACAACAATTACTACGGGATGAGCTGCTGCTCCACGTTCATAGTTGATTTTATCGAGGAATAACGAAGGAAGAAAATGAAATATAACCGACTTTCCATATCCAGTGGGTAACACGGCGACAACATCACGGCCATGGTAATTGCCTCGAGGCAGATAACTTGTTTAACTTTTAGGTTAACGTTAGAATAAATACTATGCGAAATTGCAGCCTGAAGGCCTGTAAAACATCGCGGGTAATGGCGGAGTCGAAGCGCGAAGCTATAAGCCTCTCTTTGAATTCGAGAAAGCTCAACGCGACAAATTCCTTGTTTAGAGAGGACCCCTCCCTAGTGTTTTCAATTCTCACGGAAGCACGTGACCAGACCCTACCAGGGTCTCTCCTCGCTCGAGAGGTTGGATTTTCATGTGCCAGCCATAAACCGTCACGCTGATTTCCCCTTTCTGATTGGACGACGTTAGACAATAACCTATTCAACATATCTAACGAGGGTGGGGAACCACAGGCATTTTAGTGACCCTTCAACTGTTTACCCACCGGACTCGGGTCGTGTGTCTCGACGCTCACCGGAAGCAACTTACATATCCGCTTTTTTCGCGTCCGCCAATGAATGGTGTCAATGAATGGTGTCACTGAGAAGCGAGATATTCACAGGGTCTTCAATTTGAATAATTTTCTGTGGGAACGGAGGAAGACCGACGAGTTCAGACAGCAAGGCAACCACGCCAAGAACGTCATAGAATGATAGCAAACCCCTCGTAAGGAGCAAGTAACACCTGTCGCACTTTGAATAATCATCGCACTTCGTAATACCTGTGGCACTTTGTAATAAAACTGTCGCACTTTGTAATTCCTGTCGCACTTTGTAAGAACACTTGTCGCACTTGGTAATAAAATAGCTGTCGCACTTTGCAATAAATTAAGCTTTCGCACTTTGTAATAAAACGTTGCCGCACTTTATAGTAAGCTTTCAAATGTCCTTTGAGTGCCTTGTTTGGTAGAAATTGCATATGACTTAATTACTTCCCCAGAGCACAAATACGTTCTTCCTTAATATTTTGCTGTGCATACTAAACTGAAACTAACACTTTCACCAAACTGCACTATTTCGAAAGATTGAATCTAACGAAATATTTCACTTAATGACAATGTTATGATAAATAAATGCTTAACAAGATGCAGTCGTTAATGTGACGTAATAGGTTACCCATGGCAACAAAAGAGCCATCAAAAACACCCTATATTAATTTTGTCTTTAAACGCATGTATCTCAAACACGAACTCGGTGACCCCCATTTTCTATTGCTGGTGAGTGATCGGAACGCTAAAATAAAACTCTCTGCGAAGTGTAAGAAAATTATTTACAGCAGATTCATTGCCACTTTCACGATTGAAAAATCTTAAGGTGGCTCTAATCCAATCCTAAATGGCTATCACGGGAGCAATTCACGGTACCAGTTATTCCAAGAATTGAAGTCAAGATGGCGAAGTATCTTAAGTAGCTGGCTACGTGGTACGCGGTACGCGGAAAGAATTAAAGTCAAGATGGCGAAGTATCTTAAGTAGCTGGCTACGCGGTAAGCGGTACGCGGAAAGAATTAAAGTCAAGATGGCGAAGTATCTTAAGTAGCTGGCTACGCGGTACGCGGTACGCGAAAAGAATTAAAGTCAATATGGCGAGGTATCTTAAGTAGCTGGTTACGCGGTACGCGGTACGCGGTACGCGGAAAGAATTAAAGTCAAGATGTCGAAGTATCTTAAGTAGCTGGCTACGCGGTACGCGAAAAGAATTAAAGTCAATATGGCGAGGTATCTTAAGTAGCTGGCTACGCGGTACGCGGTACGCGGAAAGAATTAAAGTCAAGATGTCGAAGTATCTTAAGTAGCTGGCTACGCGGTACGCGGTACGTGGAAAATTTAAATTCTAGTGTACCCTAATACTGAAACGAGCGCTTAGGCTTAATCAGTAAACGAGTGCTATATTCAGCACAAGATCTCTGTTGTCAGGTTTTCACGTTTTTAATACTGGTGACGCGCGCTCTTCTGAGTCCATAGTTCCAGTCTCTTGTCTGTCGAATAACTTAGGCTTTGACGCTTAAAGAACGAGGAATGCACAATACTGTGTCTTTATTAATTATCACAGCGTACCGCGAACCGCGTAGCCAGCACAAATAACATATCTGCGCCATTTTGAATTCATTTGTTTATATAACGTTCTTCCGAGTCCACAGTTCTACAGTCTCTTGTACATGTCTGTGGAATTACTTCGGCTTTGACGCTTAAAGAACGAGGAATGTCACGGCGTACCGCGTAGCCAGCACATATAACATCGCTGCGCCATTGTGAAATTTAGTTCATTTGGAATTTAGTCCAAGTGGCGGGGTATTCTACAGTATTGTGCATTCCTATTTCTGGGTACCGCGTACCGCGTAGCCGGCTACGTGGAATATAGTTCTAGTGGCGTGGTATTCTGCAGTT
>OX421451.1:12062064-12067064 GCA_949126865.1 Montipora capitata
AGAATGCAGTTGTTGTAACCAAAACGTCAGAGCCACTCTCATACATCGTCGGAACAGACAGCAACGCTGAACTAAGAAGGAACCGAAGACTCCTGATTCCAAACCCAAACGAGGTAGTGCCACCAACCAAAGAGCCAATCCAACTTCCAGTAGCGCCGAATCCTGCTGAACAACCGAAGCAACCGAAGTCCAAGCGAAATAATTCAGAAGGCGAATTCAGCCACTTCTACTAATACCCGCTCTGCGCAGACAAGCTAACCCACCTAAAAGATTAGGTTTTAATCAGACTATTTTGAAGCTCTATGGATACAATTTGCTCTCCACTATATAATTGGAGGTATCTAATCAATCGAAGAACTATGTATAGCAGACTCAGTTTCATATTTTCTCACCGGGAAGCCTAGAAAGGGCGATGTGGAATTAGCTCTTTTTCCTCGTGATCTCTACTAAAGTGACCTGTCACTAATATTTTATTACACTTCTCCTCCCTAAGGCATGAGTTTGTGGCTACCTGTTTGATATATTAAAGAATACGATTAAGCTTTATCTGGTCTGTTTGTCGTAACAGCTCCCCAACAATACAAGCTGAAACTGTGTTTATTCGAATATCTGAGACTCTGATTGTCGCGGACTATACAGAAAAAAAAAAACATCTTTCCACTCTTGCCGTGTCCTCTTGTTCAACTCTTTTCTATCGTCCCACCAATTCGAACGAGTCCCTAGCAGCTAGTTGCTAGTTTATCAAATATCTAGACCTGATCACAAACTTGCTTTGGTCATGTTTTACGCGTCACATCCAAATATCGTTTAGTAACCCTTGTACTGGTTTATCAGATAACCCATGGCCAAAGAGACAATAAATTATGGTAAGTGGAAGCACTCGAACGAAGATCTTTCAGTGGAATGTAAGTTGATGATATATACCTTGGAATCTCTCCCGAATTATCCCTATGTAAAGGAATCCAGGTGGCCCTAGGATTCCAGATCCTAGCCCGAGGGTTCCCGATCCAGAATATTGGATCCCGGATCCCGAGTCGTCGCGGATTCCGGATACCGAACTCGCGGGTTCCACCGAAACAGATCCGGGATGCCATCGAAATCTGTGGATTCCGGATTCCATACAATGGATTCCGGATTCCACGCTCTGGATTCCCGGATTCCAAAGCCTCGCATTTGCTGGATTCCAGATTCCGGATTCCATCACATCGGGTGACACTAATGAAGTTCTCGATGGCCGCATTCAACAGAAATAGAAACGTGTTTAAAAAGTTTACAAAAGTTACTTAATATCTTCCTAAAATGTTAAATAGAAGGAAGACCTTGCTAAAGAAACACTAAAATCCACGTTCGTCATGAGAGAGCCAAAAGGGGAGCGCTATCGTGGTGGCCAGGTCTCAGCGAACAAGTAGAAGACATTGTCAAGGAATAGTGACTACGTTGCGCTAGAATACTAGAAGATTCTAAACATGTGAAGTAAAACTTGGTTAGGAACTGAATCCGCAATTAGAGGCGAGTTTTCTAGAGAGAAATTAGGAATTAATTCACGCCGAGTTCAATAAACGTCACGAATTATCCCCTTGTTTTTCTCTTTAACTCAGGCTTCAACATCACTAAAGACATGCGGATAAATATGTTCAAATTTGCGCACAAAAGTTTTAAATGTGAACCAAACGTTTCGAGGGTACTCCCTCATCATCAGGGGTTCTGAATGCAACTGAAAAATGCGCGTGCAACGTAACGCTCAAGTAAAAAATAAAAATAAAAATAAAAATAGCAACGTTTACTATACTGCGCGCGCTGACTCATATGAAACCAAAGTCCACATTGAGACCACCAGGGTGTAGGGTGCGGTGTTTGAAAATCATCCTGGCCTCAAAACTACGTCAGCCTGTGGCATCCCTGAAACTCGAACCGATTACTGAAACCAGCAGGTCTTGAGTTGTGTGCCCTTGGAAGCAAAATGGCGTCTAACAGGAAGATAATAATAATAATAATAGAAACGTTCTTGGTGCGCATTTAAAAAATCTCAATGCGCTTACAATAAATAATAACAATAATAACAATAGCAAATTAGTAATAACCACACTAATTAAAAATTAAAACACTTAAGCTACAAAGGTATCATTGGTCATCAAGGAGGTGGCGACGAAAAAGGTAAGTTTTAAGTGCCGTTTTAAAAGTTGACAGAGACGAGGCTGAGTTAATATGCTCAGGTATAGAGTTCCACAGTTTAGGAGCAGCGAAGGCAAACGCCCTCTCACCATAGTAGAGGGTATTAGGGCGGTACGAGTTCTGAAGTAAGGATTGCTTGGAGGAGCGAAGTGTCCGTGAAGGATTCCGGAACTTGAGTAGCTCGCGGAGGTAAGATGGACCTTGATTGTGGAGACACTTAAACGTAAGAAGCAGGATCTTAAATTCCAGTCTGGCAGGTATAGGCAACCAGTGGAGATCGCTCAAAATAGGGGTCATATGGTCAGATCGACGAGCTTCTACAATCAGCCTAGCTGCAGTATTCTGAACTCTTTGTAGCTTAGCGAGTTCGTAAGAGGGCAGACCATATAGGAGACTGTTACAATAGTCTAGATGCGAAATAACAAGTGCATTTACCAATCGCTTAAGTGGGTCCGGAGGTAGATACTTCCGAATGCGGCCAATAGAGTTAATGAAGAAGAAAGCTTTTTTACAAAGATCATTGATATGGCTGGATAAGGTGAAATTAGCGTCCATGATAACTCCAAGGTTTCGGGTCTTTGATGTGATGTCGACAGGGACTCCAGCAACCATGAACTGAGGTCCTAGTGAGGGATTTTTCACAAATCGAGATGTTAAACGCAGGACCTCTGTTTTTCCACGATTAGTCTGTAGCTTATTACATGTATTCCAGTCAAAGACAGCTTTAATACAAGTAGACAGAGAGTCAATAGCCAATTCAGGTGTTGATGGTTTCACTGCGATATAAAGCTGCGTATCATCAGCGTAAAACATACATTGAAGATTGAAGGTTGCTATAACGTCTTGGAGTGGAGCTATGTATAGTGTAAATAGTAGTCAGAGTCTGGTAGCCTTGTGGAGCGTAGATGTTCCCTGAATCTGTCACCCAAGCGTACATGCGTGGCATTTGATAGCATAAACCACGTTCTCGCTGACACAGGTGTATTTTGATGTAAAAGTGATACGTCCACTTGGAGTATCGATAAATATGGAGGTGTCGGTGTGGAAGCAGGTGTTGCAGCGAGACCGGCCACAGGGGAACGTACCGCGGTCCGCATCAGCCGCAGTCGGGTTAGTGAGGGTACTTCTGAATAGATAGTCACGCAGGTTGTGATCACGTCGATAAGCGTACAGGATGCGCAGGGGTTGAAAACAGCTGTAGTGTCGAGATCATCCCGCAAGAGATGAAAATTTCGTGAGATGATATTTTTGATAAGTTGGTTGGTTGGATGGCATGTTAAAACCAGAGAGATGGTGGAGTGTTCAGCGGGAGGGATTTCTGCAGCTGGTTCTGAAGTGATGACTGCCACACGCGGTATGGCTAAAATACGAGTGCGTGCTCAGTCAACAATGTTTTGTGGGTAACCATGGTTTCTAAAGAAATTAGCCATTTCCTTGCTCTTTACATTAAATTCTTCATTGTCAGTGCAGATGCGGCGTAAACTTCGAAACTGTTTGTAAGGGATAAAATTCTTACAACCAACGAGATGAGAGGATGCATAATTGAGGTAGGAATGAGTGTCAGTGGGTTTGCAGTGTATGCTGGTTGTAAGACGGTCAGCAGTTGGCCTTAAAACAAGGTCGAGAAAAGGCAATTCCTCATCAGAGATGGACCAGGTGAATTTGACCCTTGGATGAAAGTCATTCATGAAGGTTGCAAATTCTTCGATAGTATCCCTGCTACCGGAAAAGGCCCCGACAATGTCGTCAATGTATCGCTTATACAGGTCGGGTTTGGCACCAGTGTAATGATCAAAGATTTGCTCCTCTCTATGACCCAAGCCGGCTTCCCATTGCAACCCCTCCGATCGGATTATAGTACTTCCCTTTGAAGGAGAAAGTATTCAAGGTAAGAACTAGTTCAGCGAGGCGAACAAGTGTATGGATGGGTGGTTGAAGTACCGGTCTCTCGTTTAGGAAGCGTTGAAAAGCTGGAAGGCAGGCCATCTCTGTTTGGACCGGTGGTGTATAAAGACTTCACATCTATAGTGAAAACAAAATTATTTTCAGCAGGAAAACGAAAGGACTCGGTAATGTAGAGCATATGTTTAGTGTCTTTTACATAGCTGGGTAGGCTTTTAACCAGTGGAGTGGTAAAAGCATCTAAGTAGGTAGCTATCAGTTCCGTTGGGCAGTTGCAGGCGGAAACAATAGGCCTTCCATGGTTTCCGGGTTTTTGTGGAGTTTGGGCAAAAGATATAATTTAGATGTGCGGGGGCTGTCTACAACGAGATTGATAGCAGATTCGGTTAGAACGTGTTGTGAGATTGCCTCCTTTTCTACTCTCCTCACTGTGTTGTTGTTGTCGGTGGCGTGGTGAAATCACGGTCTTTTCCTTTGGTAGAAATTAGTATCGGAGAGTTGCCTTTCCACCTCCACTACTCAGAGATGTCAAGCCCACACTATCACCGCTCCACCTTTATCGGCGGGCTTTATGGCGACATCGTTTAGCCGTTTTAGGGTTATCAGGGCAGTCCACTCTTGGGGTGTGATGTTGGTTTTCCTTAGACGTTCTTTAAATTTAGAAGTGGAGCTTACTAATATCCCTTTGTCTCTTGGTGATGTAATAATTCAAGGCTGAGAACTGTCCTGGGGGAGGAGTCCACCGGGTTGTTTTTGGTTTTAAAGATTCGAAATCGAAATCTCCGGAATGGTTGATTGTGCTCTCTAAGCTGGCCGTGTTTACGGGATCCTGTGCTGAACTGTAGTAAGGCGTGAACGCCAGAAGAAATTCTCACAGTCTGCCCTGGCTGTGTATTCATCGGAGTGATGAGCCGCGGGATAAATTA
>OX421451.1:12077064-12079564 GCA_949126865.1 Montipora capitata
GACTCTGCTCGCAGCCTCCACATTTCGCATTGAGCATGCGTTAAAAATTTAAATGTATTCGGTGTCAGTCATACGTGACCTGTAGCCACAAAAGCACAAAACGAAAACAAACAGTCGGGATATTTTCCAACAACTCTGGCAAACACACGACAATCAAGGAATCATTTCATTGGAAACTCAAGATAGTCCATACTCTTAAAATACCATTTCATTTTTTTACTGAAAAATTTATAGGTTTCTGTCACACAAATTTCTGTAACCGACACACATAGGAAAAACTCATGGGAATTCTAACAGTTAAAATTGCCACGCTGTCGTAAATTTCAAAATATTGATGACGCGTGGCGATTGACCATGCGCAAAAATTAAAAAAACAGGTTTGACAAGTCGAAACTGGACTGACTCATCCAATTCTTTGGATGAGCCGGCAAATCAAAGAATGTGGACGCGGCGAGCAGAGTCTACTTTCCTCTTCCCGACTTATCTAGGAAGATCGAAAGAGACTCTGCTCGCAGGGTAAAGTCTATCATACCCAGCCCCTTATTTGCCACTTATTTTTATATGCCTCGTTCTTCAAACAATACTGTTCCTACAACACATTAGTGGCCTGGGTATGCTATAGTTACATATATCTTTTCACAAGCGATGTGGTGTGCAGTGGCAAGGTTTGGTGGAATACAAATTTCCTGACATGGTTACCGTATGCCTTCACTGTTGTCTCATGTCCAAACAATGTCACATGTTTAGTATCTGAAGCCTTTTGTACCAAGCTATTCACCAAACCTTGCCACTGCACACCACATTGCTTGTGCAAGGATATACTGTAACTATTTTATATGACATGATATAAAAAGGTATTTCACTTGTTACAGTGTACTTGTCACTTGTTTTTCCTATGACATGGTATACCTTCACTGGTGTCTCATGACAAAACAATGTCACATGTTTAGTACCTAAAGCCTTTTATACCAAGCCATAAAAAATAATTGTAACGAATCAGAATACAGGGAAGACAGTGAAATAATAAGTGGATATGCAGCCTTATTCCACCAAACCTTGCTACTGCACACCACATCGCTTGTGCAAGGATACATGTAACTATAGCTGGCTATCTAAATATACTGTACCAACCATTTTGTGATAGAGTTGATATTGTCGATATTTTCAATTTCTCCCCATAAAACCTTAAATTTTATTTGATAAGTACTTAGTGTACATGTAGCTCATATGGTAACAACACAAAAAGGACATCCTGGAGAATTTTTATTAAAACTTTTGTTTTAATGAGCAGTTTTCTGTATGATTGCTCCACTGCTTTAATTTGATATGGTAAAACTCACAACATCATGCTTTTAGTGCTTTGTGGCCAGGAACCCAAGAAAAAAGAGCAAATTATAGATGAAATACAAAAGTTGTTTTGAGTTGTAGCCATCAAACACTAATTCCATTTTAAAATCATGAGAAACTCAAGCTCAGTAACTATTATTGATTTTATTACATGCACAAAATGGTCAATTTGGAAAGGTGGACACTTGTCGGAGGCTGTCACCTTCCAGATAAGTTTGCAATTCCTTTAGCTTCATTATTCAGTTTCACTTACACCGGAGGATTGCTTATGAATGGCAAAGTGGTGCGTTACATCATTCATTGAAATGTACATGTACATGTAGCTTATGCATTGATTGATTGATTGATTGATTGATTGACTGGTGTGAATATTTTCCAGGGCCTATCTCAACCACAAGCTGCAGTGCTGAAGGGAATTTCTTGAGGTGCAAGAAACAGACAGTCCACTGATTGTGAATTGTGATGCAATTGCAAATTAATGTCTTTATGTCAATACTTGGGTAGAGTAGTGTCATTGTTATTCTGGATACACTGTATGAAATTAATCTTTTGACATGAACTGGGGTCAAGTGAATTTTTTCAGGCATCCGGTAATTATGGCAGAATCGAATGTTCAGGGCAACAATCGGTGATTACCTGTGCTAATATAGGAATTGGTTCTCAATGATTTTTGACTAAAATCAAGAAAGGTTTCACAATCCTTTAAGTCTGAGAAAATTGTCAGTGATCTTTCAATACTAAATGCATCAAACATAAGCAGTAACATGAGTTTAAGTGATATCTTTCTAATAGACGTATCTGCACGTGGCATCAATAATTGAAAGATGGGTGTAATATAAGTACCACTCAATTACGTGCAGTTAATTTGATATAGTATACAAATCTGTAGTATTTTCCATCTGACCTGGCGGGTGGCACGCCTCATACAGTTCGATGTAATTTGTAAAGTAGGTCTAACCATGCAGTTAATTTGTCATATTGTAGTACACTAATTTGTAGTATTTTCCATCTGAACTGGCGGGTGGTGCGCCTCATACAGTACCGCTCAGAAATACGTTAACCAAAATATGCGCATAATACGCGTATATCTATACGCGTATGTGCGTATAACCATACGCGAGTACGCGTATGGTTATACGAACATACGCGTATA
>OX421451.1:12084564-12087064 GCA_949126865.1 Montipora capitata
AAAAACTGTGGCAAATGTGATCTTTGCTTTTCAGCAAATCTAAGCAAACGTGCACAAACGTAGCATTTGCCATGCATTTGCTCCACATTTGCTATATGTGAAAATCCGTTTTTTCGTCCAGTGATGCATTTTCATGAAAACCAGCGTAATGGTCGCCCAATTTTCAGAGACCCAGTAGCTTTCCAGGCGTGGTCTGTGATTGGAGAACGAAACAATAGATGATAACAACAGAAACAATGCACCTATCCCTGATAAGAAAAGAAGTATGACCGGCGCTTTTTTAGTGTCAAAATTCAAACATGCATTTCAAACGTTCAATAGACCCTATGCAAAAATGGCTGCCTTTAAATTATTCTTTTGTTCATATTCAAAATAGCCCAACTAACCTCGTTTTTGAGACAAAAATTCTTAAGAATTTGTTATCCCGAACGAGGTTAGTTGGGCTATTTTGAATATGAACAAAAGAATAATTTAAAGGCAGCCATTTTTGAATAGGGTCTATTGGCAATACAAACCTTCAGTATGGAAATTTAAACCCTCAGTTCGGCAATTCAAACATTCAGCTCGGCAATTCCGGCCAACCTTCAGTTTAAAAATGTCAAACCCTCAATTTGAGTTCTTCAGTTAAAACCGTTGAAAATTTAAACATGCATACCATTCAAACTTTCAATTCGACATTTGAAATATTCAATTATATTGAAGGTTTCATTTTTTTTTAAAATGAATGTTTAAATTGTTAAGTTTGAAGAACTAAATTGAATGTCAGGAATACATCAATTTTCAACAAAACTGAAGAGGACGTAGATAAACGACACCACAGTGCGAGAATATTCCCAAACCAAATGACCGAAATCCCCACTTAAAAGTCAAATGTGGTTTGTCAAATAAAAATAATCTCTGACTGGGAGCGAACGCTCGCTGGGAGAGAACTCCAGGATTATCGATACCAAACCAATTTGCGTGGAAGTATTGGTCGCCGCCCACCTATTGATCACCGCCCACCCAGTCTTCTCCGTCTCTTGCATACTGAATACGAGTTCTTTCTATACGTGAGATTACAGTAAACAAAAGTTGTAATGAAATTACCGACGATCACGATCAACTCATTTTGCGAATATTGTTAACCTTAAAAGTTGACCATACCTCTCTCTAGTATAAATACATAGGTGATTAGTGAAAATTCTCTGCGCTGATCAAGTTGATTTCGCTTGAGGTGATCATTACGCGATAATAACTGAGCGTTTTTTTTTTTTTTTTCAAAATGACAGCAAGCCGTTTTGTCGGGGTGACAGACGAAGAAATTTATTGTTTTAAAGAAAATGCACATTTTTCAAATAATCACCTTTGTAATTACACTAAAACAATTATATTCACCTCGAGCTCGGTGAATATCGGTGAATAATTGTTAAATATCACTGTAGTCGGGAGTGGTGTATCTGGCTCAAATAGCCAGTAGCTAATCAGGAAGTCGGATTGGGTACCACGTGACGAGAGTGGACCAAATCACGCAAAATGAAAGTTTAGTGACAAAACCTATTGTTACAAGTGGAAACGTGTGGTGGTCCTAGTGACCTTCCCGTCCCAACAACCCACTGGCGGGAATCGTTTCTCTCGTCAAGTATGCTAGTTTTAAAATTTCCTACGATTTTCTGTGACACTTAATTAAACAAGACGATGAACCTTAAAGGCCTGTCTGCGGAATCTCCCCATATACTTCACCCGGGACTTATTAATTTCTCTTGTCAAATCACAGAACCATCAGTGGATGGGTTGCTACTCCTTAAGAAAATAGCCCGTTGATATACAGTCGTTGCCTCGACTGAACGTGAGTTTTGACCAATCCCCACCCACATAAATTTGATGCATTTCAGATCACTACCAAAGAAGCCAATGGACACCTGCGAGCTGTTCAAGAGCGAGTGTTGAGAGATTATTATAGCGGAGCTCCGCAGACCGAAGGCGCGCGCGCGAAGCACCATGGATAAGAAAATATGGTAACCCATCCGTGCGAGAAAATTGGGTTTTGGTCACCGTACGGCCGTACGTCCACCCCTCCACGTATGCTAATGTGACCAGTATCACATGACCACATCGTGGGTTCAAGTTTAGAGCTCATCAAGGTCAGCTTTTTTTTTTTTTTTTTTTTTTTTTTTTTTAAGTTAACCGCCGCGAACCAGGTACTGGGTTTCGATTGGATCGCAGGCCAAAGTTAGGTAAACTTATCGTAAGAATCAATAACCCGGGAGCTCCACTTTTTGGCTTGGCTAAATCTATGTATTAGTTTAAGTGAGTTATTTAGCTGTGAATAAACCTAGAAGAATTTGTGAGTTGATTGCACCTTTGGAGAACGGCTATTCGTCTGGCTGAAGAAGGTAATGTGGGCTGAAGATTATTCCCGAAGGTAAAAGGTGTAAGTATTGATGACATTTTCTTTAAGAGCACAGGTTGTTTTATTCTTTTCTAGAAGCGTTTACACATATTTCAAGTAAAAAAAAAAGAA
>OX421451.1:12092064-12099564 GCA_949126865.1 Montipora capitata
TAGAGCACGGAACCTTTACTTCCCTTGTCTTCACAACTACGGGAGGAATTAGTAAAGAATGCAAAATCTATCACGAGTACCAGGGGGGAACCCCTTCTATCAGTTTCAAATCCCTCAGCCTCTCGAAGGGCCGCATTGTGTCTCGACAAGTTGGCTATTTTACAAGCGCAGCCGAAGACTTGAGCCGGGGACCACTCCGACAACTCTAGCTGGTGGAGACTTGAACCCGGGACTCGCTCCGGATCTCTCAAGTCCAGCACCCTAACCACTCGGCTACGCTACCTCTCTTTGAGAAGGGGCTGATTGCGCTGGAGCCACCTATTTTGCTGAAAGGCTCTAAATCAGGTGAGAAATACTTGATAAGTGGGGAAACAGTAACCCTTTATGCTTGTTTGCTTTGACCAGATTTTTTAGCCCTACAGCTTTTAAATGGCTTAGGCGGTGTTCCTGTCCGCTATGATTGATTTCAAATTCTTGAAGACCTGTTGAGCGTTTCTGGAAAGCCACAAAAGATTTAACTAAAGCTAAGGCGGCCTTCTTCTGGTGTTATAAGTAATTCAGGGATGCTCAATAAAGTGTATGTAAAACTGACCGACAAGAAGTCCCATGTGCTCTGACACGGTTGAACGGAGCTGTCCATCAAAAGAAAACGAACGATTGATTTTCCTTAATTAGAACATGCGTGACATGTGGCAAAGCGCATTGCTGTCCTCTGTCCAATCAGGTAGCAGTTTTTACGGGCTCACAACTTAAACGAACCTGGCACTTTTTGAGAGAAAAAAAGAAGTTTGTCAAAAAGATATAACCTTGCTCTCATAATTACCTGAACAGTTGGCGCATCCACGCATTGCGGCTGACATCCACATGTTATTGCTCCAGTACCATCCCACAAAAGTGTAACAATCACCCCCATCTGATCCAATATTGGGGAAAGTATCGTTGGAACAATTGAACATATTCATGCCACAGTCGCTAAGGCTGCTCTCCACGCAGCTATAGCATGTCTTCGCCGGGATATGATGATCTATGAAATTTAAAATACCTTCATCAACACAAAGATGCATTGAACTTTGGACTTACATCACTCGACAAACCAGCGTTAATTGTCCCAGACATGTAATATTGTGAAGCCTACACAAAATAACGTGAACCTCTTTATGCAGTCGGCACTGGACGAACCCCTCCCTCCCTCCCTCCCTAAGGCCAGGTGTAACATGATTTCTTTCACTCCAGTCAAAGATTTTTCTCTTCCCTTGTCTTCACCGGTCCCGTTACGGACGGGCTTACGTACCAATCTTCAAAACAACTGCATGATGAGGTGCACATCATATATGTAAGGCAACAATAAGTTTCTCTTCACTGAGGTGTAAACGTGAAGTATTTATTTCCATTTGTGAAAGTTTACTTGTGAGGTAGAGTCCGAGGGTCGCTGACGATAACGCGCGTCTCTGCGCGCGTGCCTGTGCATTTCTTTGAAGATAAGTATCACTTTGGGACGTTTTTCGTTCAAAGTTTGCTTTTTATCATCAAGTGATCCTGGTGATCCTAACTTCACTTGTAAAACGTTTCCGGATGTCACTTTTGAAAATAAGTTGACGATGGTTTGTGCTTTCGGGGACTGGAACTAATTATTCACTTACAATTATGAGTTTTGTTTTTTTTCCAAATAGTTGAATTTTAGCCAATCAGAAAGACTGACAAGGCACCGAATAGAACAGATGGAAAAAATGCAGATTTATGTAAATGCAAAAGAACCAGCCTACAGCCTCAGGGCTCTACTTGAAATGACTGTCTGCCTTGAATGATCACCTACGCGAAAGGTCGAGAAAGGATTTACATCAATGAGTTAGTGGAGCAATTTGTTTTCCATGACGCCATCCGCGCTCTAACCGAGCGCTCAAAAGTTCAGTTCTCCCATTGCTATGTGTGTTGCAAAAAGTAAGTCTCAAGCGTCGGTGTATTTCAACAGTTGTATTGCTGTTTAAACCCTTATTCCTGAACATTAATATTGAATACGAATTTGTTAAGCACTTTCGGCCAATATCACGAACCAAACATTCCAAAAAAATATAGATAATAGCAAGTTCTCGAATGTTGCTAGTGAACGAATTGATTATAAATGCATATCCACAACTGATTTTCAAGCAGAGAAGAGATACACACTTGTCAGGGAAATTTCTTGAAGAATTCATTCTGTCATTTATTTGTTATTCATCGAGCCCTTGAATACTTTCGCTCTTACGTCGTCGCCCAATAATGTTTAATTAAAAAATACAAAGAATGTTGTATGAAAAGCTTCATTTCGCATATCTTCAGTTTCGTGCTATTTTGGATGGAAATAGAAACAAAAGCGGCTTCCTTCGCATTTTATTTTTGAAGGTCAAATACAATGCGTGGAATTCGTAAGGTGCATGCAACTAACGCGATTGATCTACTGTTACGTGAGCACAGTTAACTTGAGCATCTCAGCCATTCCTTTAATTAAGAAATCCAACCAGACCAAATGGTTGAACTTATTTTTGAGGCCAACGCCATCATAAAAGATTGCTTTTGAACAACATGTGGAGGGAGTGACATCCAGCTGTTATTTTGCGCTCTTTTATGCCGCCTTGCTTGCTTCATCTCTCAGCAATGTTTGACAATACGAGGAGTGTTTTGTAAACTTGATTAATAGCGTGCGGTTTTGCAGTAGTCTCATTAATAATAGCAAAGCCAATCTCTCTCAAACTGAATCGTTTAGCTCTTTCGACAGATCGTGTTGCTTTTTACTTTTTAAATCCTACGGTGTATCGATTGAGCTAATCGGATCAAAATCATTTCAACAAGCGTGGAAAGTTCAGTTTCTTTAGCCATCATGCTCAGCCATTTCAGCCATATGCTTCATTAAATTTAAGTATGTTGCGGCACTATAGCAACAAAGTTTCGAGAAAACTCTTTCAAAAACGTTTCAAAAACTTCGCTTTAAAGAAGGCACGAAATATAATTCACTTCAGAAGTGTTTCTTAAAAACAATTTTTCTTTTACGCCAATTTTTCGAGGTTGGGAGAGATCACAGCAAATTCGTTCCATCCGTTTCTCTGGTTATTCGACGTTTCTCGGCGATGTCGAAACGAAGAGTCTCTCTAAATTTCCTGCACTTACAAGCTTTATGAAAATTATAGTAACTGTTTGAATTTAAGCGAGCTCGAGAAAGCTGCTAGACTTAGAGCCAGAATAATTTGAAAGTTTTCGCGCAGTTAGTACACTCCTTAGATGGACGATATTAGGCACGAATTTGAAATTAGGACAAAATAATAGGAAATACAACCACAATTCGAGTCGTTTATTAGCTAAAGCTTACAGAGGGTAAACTAACATGAAAGTAAAAGACCCTCTTTCTCTTTTCTGGTGAAACTAGAGCTGATAATCACTGAACACATTTCTTTCATGTCCTTGTTCAAATCTAGTATTAATTTTTTTTCCTTTATGCAAGTAACACCCATTTAAATTTGAAACATGCTAGAGCCACGTCTATTGCGGAAACGATTTTTTTTTTCTAATGTCCTTTCTTATTGCTTTTCTTTCCACAACTAAAGACCACTGTTCGGCTTTTCCTCGTTCTTCAAAAAAACTGTTTCCGTTGCCATTCGTGTCGTATTAACTACGCACCCATCTTTCACTATAACATGCTATAATCTCAAGCATGTTTCTTACGCTAATCATTTATATCGCTGTTTGCGTTACTTTTCTCCCTTTGCTAAAAGCTTTTTCCCTTCTTCAAGGAACATTTCGTTGCCACTGGCGTTGTCGTTCGCGTCGAAATTACGACGCCGGCGTCATGCTTGCAACGCCCATTTCAATTTGTAACAAGCTCAAGTTTCTGTGTTTGCACTAACGATTTTGATCGCTTTTAGCGTTACTTTCCTTCACTAAAAGGTGTTCTTTGTCCTTCTTAAGGGACATGTGGTTGGTATTCGTGTTGCACTAACTACGCCTGACTTCGCTTGAATTTAACGGTCGTTAAAAGAGAAGCATACTCACCAGCAGTAACAAATCCAACGCAGACCAAAGCGGACACAACGGCTAAAATATATTTCATTTTGTCTTAGTTGTGAGGGGAACGTTGACCAACTGTTATCGACAGCAAGCAGATTCACCACTTCAATTTCACAAGTGAACTAGGCGGGAACACCCAAAGCAAGAATCTTTACCAAAACGAAGTTGCATGGAAAGCAGGTGTCTATTGATGCATGGAGAGACGCTATTGGTTCCAAAATGACAGCTCAAGAGCTATTTTTGATATAATTTATTTTTGCCTTGAGCACTTTCTCATAATCACCCGGCCACCTAACATCCTCTGTTAATTTGGATATTGCTTAGTTTAATAAAAATAAATTCAACTTGGAGTGAAATCAAGAAACGGCTTGGCTTGTTTACAGATCCTCTGTGAGTCATTTTGGCCCAACATTTTTTGCCTGCCGCTTTCTTGCGCGGCCTTAGTAACCCTGCAGTCCCAGCGGCTGCGACACAAACAAAACAGCATGACATCATTTCTTAAGCAGTTTAATTATTTATTTGCGTGAATTATTTATTGTTCAATTCATACATGACGAGGTGGGAGACACTTATGTCCACGTGAAAGACATGTGTAATAACGAAGGAAGTGATCGTTGGCCTCGCTTAACGCGGAACACAGCATGTGTGGGAGCCTGGAATAATAAGAAAGGAGGCGACCCTAAGTTGCTCGAGGCAAAATCAGCCTTATTTGAATATGAAGAATTTGAAACGAGTCCAAAAGTCAGTTGTAATTAATTCACCAAGTCGTATATCACGGTACTATATTAGACTATTTGTTGAATTCTAACATCAATATAGACCCAAAAGTATATGTTTTTATTTGCTTGTCCAATTTGCAAACACTCTGTTCAAGTTACTTGCGATGAGAAGTATGAATGGTTAGAAATGAATGCGAACTTAGAGCATTTTAACCGAGCTGTGATAAAAAACAAACAAACAAAAAAAATGATGAAGTCAAGAAATCATGGAAGTTCTCTTTCGAAGTATAGTTAATAAGCTACATCTTAGATTGAGCATAGCACAAAATAAGCTATTAAGTGCCGAAGTAATAACGATTTCTGTTGTGCTCATAATAAAGCTTCAGTTTAACCGGAAAACGTGGGTGACAATGCCCTTTTTAAGTTGGGCTCCCCAGAAATCTTGAACAACACAAAGATGCGAATTTGCCCGGGAGGCACTCGAGTGCCCATCCTTGGTAGAGCAGTAAATTAAGGCGTGTCTATCAAAGCTCCTATCTTAAATGGAATCAATATTATTTCCTGCCCTTGGAGACAAAAAAAGAAAATAAATGAACGCGACCAATGGACCAATACCATATTGTAATGACAAAACACGCGAGGACATATCACTGTGAGTATGATGAAAATGCTAAAAGACGCAACAACAGGTCTGCTAGGCCAGCCAAATAAGTCGCAAAATCCGACGGTTACCATACCAAAGAAGATCAGGATAATATCATGAAAAAACTTCGATTATTCCATCTATCAGAGGGCGGTGAAAAAATGATCCGGAATCACATTGTACAATTTTATTGCAGAAAAAATGAGTTGATTATCCGTATTGTGATGGATGTGCCATGAACCTAGGATCTTTGGTAAATTCAGTCTACCTTTATTGAGTTGTGATATCACTTACATAATCAAGCTAGCTTCATTGCTTTTTAATATTACTAATCAACTTGAAAGTACAAAGGCGCCCGGCTAGGCTGGTTAACAGTTGGTTAAATCGAAATTGCTTGGCGCGTTTTTAAACGTACCATGCCGCTAGCTGTTTGCTTCTCTGTACTGTTGAATGAAAATACAAATAAGGGACGCATCCCGATAAACCTTTCACTTGAAGTTCTCCGTTCTATGTATGATTAATGACGCAGCGCAATCCAACAATGGAAAGCGCAAAGGAAGTCGAAAACAGCATAATCAATGCTGCGGGAAAATTACTTGAAAATCAAGACTTTCATTTAATCGTTTTCAGTATTTCGTTCCGATCTAAGATGTTGTTCGCTAAGATGTTCTAAGATGTTGTTCCAACTCGCAACTCTCAATGTGGAAACGGACGGTATGCATTTCGAATTTCCGCCGTTTGAGGTAATAATTTTTTTTCCGTGATAAAATGTTGAAGGAACAAAATTAAACGATGCAGAAAGCTGAAGCCCATTGATAACTTTCGAGACGTAACGTCATTTTTGGCCCCGACTCTTTCGGGTTAATTTTTTTTCTTTGGTCGGGCTCGGTATTTGCTAAACGTGCTCCTTTGCCCAGAAACGTCAATATCGATCGGTATTTTATTGCATGCAAACTCTCAAAGGAACGTAGCGCTTAATACAAGAGCCTAACAATTAAACATGAAGACACCGTCGTAAAGCCGCCTTAACGTTATAATTACATGTTCAAAACATAGACTAAGTTCATGCATGGTTAACTATGGTTCAAACTTTTAGCTGAAACTTATGTGCAACGGTGCTGCAAAACAATTTTAAGCAGCATATTCCGGCATGCAAAGTCAATACCATTTCCATAGCCCTGGTCAGAGCTCACTCTAATGGTGGCCTACGTTTAGCCGTACCCTAACCCTCTTCTCAAAACCAAGCTTACGATTTGCTTTGATTTCCGTACAGTACACAGTCTCCCAAATTACTGTGCTTCAGCGTTAAAAAGTTCAATTCATCATCATCATATTACTATTCTAATTAGTTGCGGCACAAGCACCCTTGTACCGATACCACAATGTTGCAATTTAAAAGTGTTTGCTGCAGTATACAATGATCCATTCATTTGTGAAATATCAACAACAAATGTAGTTGAATATTCAATTTACTTGAACCCATCATTGCAGCCTTACTATTTTTTTTTTAACAGTCACAATTAATACAACCAAGTTGAATAAGCACAGTACCAGCAACAATGTTTATGCCGTTTATGCATGAATGTATTGCTAGCAAATACCAACATTTGCGTGACATTAAATTGGCCGGTACTCAGTGTATAATCAAAAATTCAAAGTTTAAGAATGCAATGCGTTTTGTACGCGACTGATTTAATATGCAGAAATTGATTTTATCAAACGAGTTGATAAAGGTCGAATTACCATCGTGAAAGATTTGGAAAGCTGACGTTTTGAGCGTTAGCCCTTCGTCGGAGCGAAGCTAAGGGCTAACGCTCGAAACGTCAGCTTTCCAAATCTTTCACGGTGGTAATTCGACCTTTATCAACTCATTTGATAAAATCAATTTCTGTTTCAATCTCCCACCGACGCAGTACCACAGTTTCTTTAGAAACTAAAATTTTGATTTAATATGCAGCACGGGAGTTTCGGGCTTTAGATTTTTAAACTCCTGTTTTGCATACATAATAAACTGCGTTTACACGCTGAGATTTTAAGCTATTAAGTAATTTGACGTCACTCTTTCCTAGATCCAACCCTCTGAAGGTCTAGTCGGTCGGTTTT
>OX421451.1:12104564-12117064 GCA_949126865.1 Montipora capitata
ATCTATTCAGAACTCTGGTCCATCGACTTTGCATTGTGATGAGTCTAATTACTGTCAAGACAATGCCCAGCCTATTTCTGTGAGAGTTACAGTACGTCCTCATAACAGATCCTTTGTTATGGGTAACCATGCGAGGAAATTAGCCAATCTAAGGAATGTAAACATTGAAAAACCACCTTCAAACAGAATGTCAATCTCGACCCCAGAGCTCTTCTCTTGACCGTGGGAGAGAAGAGCTCTGGGGAGCCCTGAAACAAAGTGTCTTCTCATTGGTTTTCGTGAAGAACAATCAAAAGCGTCTCTAATTGGTGCATTCATGTTAGCACGAGGAGTGAGCAGGCGCCGTAAGGCTCAAATAGCCAATTTTTGACTGTAAGAACCCTACAGCGCATGTTCTGCTACGCAGAGTTTCCCATAGCCTTGGGTCGACCCGAGGCTCTGGTGACGCGAATGACAGAATGTCGCGTATTAGAGTCGCCACATGGAACGCTCAATCTATGAATAAGAAATCCGCTCCAATCTGTGATCTTATCATATCGAATCGTTTAGACATTCTGGCAATCACTGAAACCTGGATAAACTCAGATTCCTCTGCAAACAACACTACCATCGCTAAGTATTAAACGCACTACAAGATTTTGAATTTTATCAAGCACCCCGCGTAAACAGAGTTGGAGGTGGTGTAGGTGTTTTTTTTTACGTAGAGGGTTTACAGTTTCGAAAACTGAGTGGCAATCATTCTCGTCAATGGAATGCATGGACTTAATCATCAGCCATGGCAATGCATCCGTCAGATTAATTACTGTGTACAGACTTCAACCGTCTAAGAAGAATCGAGAAGCAACTCCTACCATTTTCTTTAGGGAATTTTCATCTCTCCTTGAGACTGTAAGCATTACTGTGATGAACAATGAACATTAAATCGAAGAGAACTTGATTACGTAATTAAGCTTGGTTTTGTTTTGACTTAGATAAGATACGTTTCTGTTCTATTTCATTTATCGAGTTTTACGCCCCTATCTTCATGTACTATTGTTCACAGTTTGAATCAATTATGTAACTAGCCATTCCCAGTTTTTTTTAACCGGTTTTACAATTGTACACGTGAATTGTACGCTTATCAGAGAGCGCCCCTTAAGTTTTTGTGGAGTTGGAGTTAGGAGATCTACGGAGCAACATCGGAGTTTTCAGAGCAGTTTTATCTTTTTCGGAGTTACGTAACGTTGGAGTTTCTCTAGCCCTTTAGACAGGATCAGACGTAAGTTTCAGCCTATTGTATTTAGTTTTCGTTTTGCTTTCAATTTTGCTTCTTTTGTGATTGGTCTTAGCCCCTCTTTCGATCTCGTACATTGTGATTTCCCTTTTTAGTTTTCACCGCAGTACAGTTGTCAGTATTTCTGATCCCCACTAAACTGGTAACATAGAAGAAACGGCTGTTTATTTCTAATTCTTGAAGGATTCAGAATTACTGATTCCTCCGTTTAGTCAACAGAGAACAACGGTCCAGTTTCTATATAGTTTCTTCCCACAATAACTCAACAGAACAGAACATCTTTAAATTCGAAAATGGTTTTTGAATGATATATATCTTTCCTCCATCACTTAACAGATCAAAGAGAGTTGAACAAACATAATAAGTTCAAATACAGATACCAGCAGCCTGAAAGGGGTTTATAATTATTTACTAATATTATTATAATAATAACACTTCGCTGGAGCGCTTGAATCCATATCTGTCAGGTCTTCTTTTAAAGAAATTTGATAAATTTAAATTTATTTCTTCATCATCATCCCTGGTCACCAAGGTGCAGTAGCCTGAGTGTTCTTAATATTTCGGTTTTTGTTTTATTGCAGTACTGTGCTTTGTATTCCATGTTTACTTATTTTACATAAGTCTTGTGAAGCTTGTAAAATATAAATTCAGTATAGAATTATTGCATAAGGTGGACTAATTCTGGCAGAGAAAGTGAAGTCTGAAATTATGCTAAGGCCAGTTGTACAGTGTTAGTAATCTAACAGTTTTGGCCAATTACGAACTTTCTCTGTCCTAATGCCACAGACGCCCCAGACTCGGAGGGTAAAAAATTATAAGGATTTGTATGGAAATCGTGATAACAAACTGAAAAAGATATTTACTCGCAAAAGTTCTCAATAAAAAAGCGGTACTTTATTTTCGTGGTGACTTTCTTGGTTTTTGTGTGGTTATTTGCCTGATTGAATGCGATTTAAGCGTCATCTCAAATTGCCGGGGTTTTCACTCGTAGGCAGACGACCCTAACCATGCGAGAGCGCGTGACATCACGTTATTTTGAGACAGTTGTAACGGCCGATTCAACTTATCGAGGAAAATGTTCCATAAAAACTTCAAATCCCGATGTTTCTTTTCGAAAACTCATTTTATGGACAGCCAGAGAAATAAAGTTCACTCACCTACTATTTTCTGCGTTGTCCTGAGTGATTTGATGGGTTTTTGGGACGCTTCGATTTCCTCTTCAGATCACACGCGTCGTCACATGGAACATTTTCCTCGATTAGTTGAATCGGCCGTTACAACTCTCTCAAAATAACGTGACGTCACGCGTTCTCGCATCCTAAGGGTTGTCTGCTTGTGACTAAAAAAGGAAAGGCTGGCAACTAATTTCTAGCTTACCTCACATCTCGCCGGTAAAATATGTTTTTGTCAGCTTCCGGCCGCCATATTTGTGTCCCGAGAGGGACACAAACATGGCGTCTCCATAAAAAGCCTTATAAATTTGAGTAAAACATTTCTTCGAATATCTCCCGCACGAAACATCGCACAGACCCGAACCTTTGTGAGACTGTTTGAATATTCATCTTCTTTTACCCCTTTGATTTGTGACGGTTTTTTGATGATGATGTGATAGTGAAAACCGGCATTTGAACACCATTTTGGCCCGAGGGGGGCGGAAATTTGAACGATCCAGTCTTCAAAAGTTCAAATTTCCGGGCTTTGCCGGGGGTTGTTGAAGTTTCGAGTTGATCGGCGCATTAATGTGTTGAACTTATCACTAATCACGATGTATCAGCAAGATCGAGAAAGAACGCAAAACAAATTGGGAAAATTCTTACCAATTTCTAAAGAGAGATTAGTTTTCCACTTTGAATTTTTTATTTATTTATTTTTTGTTTGTTTTTTCTATTATCCTGGTGCTGATGCCGTTTTCCTCGACGCGAAGTGCAAAGCCGGACTATTAGCTGAATTAGTAACGGTTGATTTCACTTCCTATGTATCTTCTTAGAACTGATGACGCATTTCTGTGACCGGTATCCTCCGGTCTACTTTGAACTTGTCACGTGGTGGTCAGTCATCCCTTGTCTCCTTTTCTACTCTCGGCACTTCGCGCCGCGTACGGAAAGCTTCGCTTTCCGGAGTTCGTTCCCCTAACATTGACCCGGATAGCATTTCAAACGTAACACGATCGTTTGTGTTTAGTTTGATTACGTCAACAAGATCAATTCGCGCTGCAACTGTACAGTGCACGTGAATTTAACTGGAAAAACAGTCAAATAGGACTCCTCTTCCCCCCGTGGGTAGCAAGTTTGTGATTCCTTGCAAACAGAGAAAATTTCCCTGTGAATTTTAACACAATTTTTAGATTCAGAGTAAACTACAAAAACCTTTCTTAAAATTAAGTGGTGATTATGAATTTCCGTGGAAGCTCCACATTTCATTTTCTGCCAATTTTCCACTCATTCCCGACAAAACTTCAAAACCTGTATCATTAAAAAAAGCTGTTTTCCCAAGACAGGTTTTCATTTCAGTATTTGTTCTGAATTTTCCTAAATTGAAATACCACGTTTTAGTTTGGGACGCGTTATCTGCTTCAAACTGAATTAAATCAACATATCAAACATGACTTTCCTGGCTTTACAGCGATCAATGGTTACTAAGGCCCGTTTCAAAAGTCGCATTTTACATGCGCCGAATTCAATGCAAATGAGCGAAAACAATGGAGTTTTCTCATTCGCATTAGATTCGGCTCATGTAAAATGCGACGTTTAATACGGGCCTAAACTACTGAGACCGTATTTGCAAGTAAAACGCATGAGCTAATCCGGAGTCGTAATTTATACCGCCTGCTCCTATCCTGCTTCTTTCTCTGCTGCTGTCTCTGTCGCTCCTTCTTTCTCTGCCTTTCTCCTTTCCCTTCTCTGGCCGTGCTCTTACCTCTTCTGCTATCACTGCTACAACTTTCAAGAGACTGCCATTGCCTCTGACTCAGTATACGCCTATGTAAGTGGCATTGCCATTGCCTCTGTTTGTTGTTATTTAATTTATTTAACCACTTTTTATAACCTTACTGAGCACTGCTTATTAAACACTGCTTCTTTACTTTCTCTTTCAGTTTCTTTCTGAAATTGAAAGCAACGCTGCCCAATACTACCCTCCAATTCAGTAGTCTTGATTGTACCTTTTCCCGGCTTCTGATGTCTCTATCACCGTCTTTGCAATCTACCTTTACAATTCTCTTTGCCTTTGGAGCTGTGACTATTCGTCTGATTTTTGAACGTTCTGATGCTACTGCTGTTCAATTTAGTTCCATTACTTGTATTTACTCTTATTCAATGGTTTTTGCAATTTTTGTTGGTGTTATAATTCCGGTTGTCAAGACTTCCACGTTTTTTCCTTGTTGAGTCTTTTCTTCGCCATCGCAAACGAACCAGTCTAGTTATTGCAATTAAAAGGTCTAACCACTTTCCACCAATTGTATGGATACAAGTGCTTCATGATTTCGATACCATTCCTAGGAACCGAGATATTGAAAAATCCGAACTTTACTTTGGGCAGCGGTTGTTTCACCAATTTTGAAGGAAACGAGTGGTACAGATAAAAGTGAATTGGCGCCACCCATGGCTGGATTCCAGTCCTTTTCATTACTCCATTAGCATCGTAAAAAACGAAAAGATCCAGGGATGGCCAGAGGTGTTCCTCTGTGATGACTATTAGTGAGCTCTGCCATAACCTGTTTTCTACCAATAAACCATAAACAGCAAAAGAATCTTCGAAATCTTTAAATGGCTTTTGACTGAACTTACCATCGCCGTTTATTCCAAGATCGACATCGTCATCCCATGGGAGGGGACCATCAATTCCTCTCAATGGCCCCCAGATGGAGCCATACATCAACCAACAATCAATTCCCATAGTTTCCAGAACGAAGTGCACTTTGTAAGTCAGTTGCACGACGAGTTCGATCTCTTCTTCGGAATTTTTGCATCTGGGGACGGGGCCCCAAGGCTTGTGTCCTGTGTATCGTCCAGGGCTCTGGAAGTTAATTTTTAGCCATACAACCACAGCAATAATCACTAGAAGAGTCTTGCGGCGCATATTTTGTTTGGACTGCAGTATGAGATGTTGTGTTGACCTTGGTGGCTATTTGCGACTCCATAAAACATGAGGATGCATCTTAAGCATCTGAAAGAAACAAATCAATTTTTAGAGGGCTCTTTCTCAGTTGATTGTATTAAATATTGGTAATTTGTCTTATTTTCTTTAGCAGTTAATGTAACTTGTTAGTAGCACTGTGCTTTGTTTACGTAAAATTGACTAACCTTTCATCCATTTCACTTTTTATTAACATTTCCTGCCTTACGTCACGTTTTAAATGCTATTATTTACAGAGATATTGTAAACGTTTTGCTGAGATTTTGTGCACTAAAACACTAACATTTTAAAAGCATTCTACATACTTTACCCCTCCAGTTTTTCAGACATTTTATTGACATTTCCTATCTTCCGCCAGGTTTTAAATGCTTTAATGTACAGAGATATTGTGAACATTTTGCTGAGATTTTTGGCACTAAAACATGAACATTTGAAAACCATGTTACATACTTTACCCCTCCAGTTTTTTGAGGGTTTTTGAGGACATTTTATAGACATTTCATGCATTCTTCTCACTCACTTTTTACAGAGATAACGCTGAGATTTTATATGGATGGATTTACAGAGATTTTTTCTCGTGTAAATTTTACAGAGAAAGTAAAGAGACACTTAAGTCTGGCGTTTCAGCATTTGAAACTTTTGTTTGTAGAGCAAGTCGTTCACTGTCAACACTGCTTAAAGTGATGATGGATTGCATTTTAAACACAATAAAATGCCGCATAAAATGGTATGTGGCTTGGTTTCTGTTCAAGGGTAGAGGCTTAATACAGGTAAAAATTACAAAGAAAGATAAACATAGGACTTCTACGGTGGCCGCGGCCTATTAATAGAGGTGGCCGTCTAATACAAGTAACAAATACAGCCTTTTTTTTTTCTTTTAACAAAGCGGGATTCCAGTATTGTCTTTAAAATGTACTCATCATAAACGCCCAAAACACTTACGAAGATAATTTAACCATGTTCATTGCCTCAGTCATAATTTTTTTTCTGGCTACGGCCCTGAATGTCCTTCTGGAATACCGCTTGTATCCCACCACGCATCACGCAAAATAGCTCCACCTAAACTCGTATACGCAACCGCAACAGGCTTGTTGTAAAACTTGCCGAAGACATCAGCACTTCTCCAAATGGCAGCTTTCATAATAGATGATATAAGGACGTTGCAAGCCTTGGCTTTACTGGGAGAAGCAATTCTGGTACTGTAAGCTTTGAACACATCAATGCCCGCCAGAGCCATAACAGTTTTAATCCACCGTCCATTGCTGTCTGTACTTACACTTTTATATGGGGAGATATAACTTATAAACAACTTATCGTCACTACCCCTGAGAGGGGTTGTACGTCGAAAGTATTCCTCAAGAGTAGTAGCAACACGCAAACGTGAGTCTGCAGGAAACTGTGGTAGAACTAATACTGGTTGAGGTTGGCCAGGTGTAGAACTCTGGTCGATGACAAATGTATATGATGACTCAGATTTCGGCATTAACGATAAGCTCATAAAGTGAAAGGATTGGCACCTTTGACCTAGTGTAAGGAAGCATAACATAAGTAACTTGAAGGTGAGGTGCTGAAGAGACAAGGTATTCACAGGACGCCATTCCTTCAGAAAATTTAATACCACTGAAGTACCAGGGCCCACCGCTCTGGAAATGTGCAAACGTTCTCCCCTTGCCTAAAGTCAATAATCCAAAGGATGCTGGTAAAGATCTCCGTCCGATTTAATTTCTCCCACTCCCGTGCTCAGTAAGATCTTGGAAAGTTTTGTTTTCAAGTGGATATATGAAATCGTATCTGCAAAAATTGATAAGAATCAGTTCGGCAACATTAAAGACTGCTCAACTACGCAACCTTCTGATCCACCTTTTACATCAGCGTCTTTCCTCCTCTGATACCCAGCGCGTTATCATTCGCACATGCATGATTGATTTCTCTATAGCCTTCGATCTGATAGACCACATCATCATCACCACCAAGCTGCAATTGGTTGGAGTTCCTGATATTTTGACCAACTCATGTACGGATTTCCTCCGTCAACGCTATTTTCGCGTCAAAATTGGCGAAAACAAATTAGCCTGGAAATCAACACATGCTGGTTTACCTCAAGGTGCAAAACTTGGACCTTTGCTATTTCTTGTGATGATCAATGACCTCACCTCCGATCTACCACTCTACAAGTATGTAGATGACAACCATTTTTGAATGCTTTAATTTGTCCTGCCCAAGCTTCCTTCAAACTGAACTTGACAAAATCTGTAACTGGTTTACTACCAAAAACACGAAAATCAATGACCAAAGAACTAAAGAACTACGCCACAACAGTTTCCTTAAGCATGAGTCTCCAGTGCAACCTCTAACCGCGGATGGTCATGTTATTGACATTGTTCCAGATTTTAAATTACTTGGAGTGTATATCTCATCTGATCTCACTTGGTCCCATCATGTAGATTATATCTGTACCAAGGCAAGCAAAAGACTCTATGCTCTTCGTACCCCAAAACATGTCATCAAACGACCTGGTTTTATGTCAGACCGATAATGGAGTACGCATGCCACGTCTGGCACTTCGCTATCACTAACAATCTTCGTGACCAAATAGAACAAATTCAACAAAGAGCACTTAAAATTATCTTTCCAAACTATTCCTACCAGGAAAGCCTGGTTACAGCCAACCTGATGACGCTGTTAGAGCGCCGAGAGAGTTTATGCTATGCGCTATAAAGATCTGCTCTTGGCCTACCAACAAGATGAACTGTTTACCAGCTGAAAACCAAGAGATTCGCTGACTCATTCATTCCATCTGCTGTGCGCCAGTGGGACGAAACTGTCATTTAATTCTGATCAGTACTGATATTTGATTAGACATTCTTAATAATAATATCTCCCAAATGGATTGACCAATTGTATTGTATAATTCTGATCGTTTTTAATAGTGTTTTTTAGGTCGGGCCCTCTTCGACCTATAAATTGATTATTTTGTTAATAAAGTTTCTAAAGTTTCATCCCATGTGGTCTGATACCTAGGGAAAGCTGGTCTTGTCTGAAAAAGCTGCTTTAATAAACCTTTGAAACAATGTGTGTGAACCAATTGTTATGGTTCCGTCCAACAGGGTAATAGTTGTTGATAGGGCACACCTTGCAGTGGTAAGCACGCTGTATCCAAGACCACAGTCGTAAAGTTCAGTAAGGAAGTCAAGCACTTTACTCACTGGTGGCTGAACGGGATCAACACCTCCTCTACTTGCAAAGAGGTTCCACTTCCTGAGGTAAACTTAATACTGTTTTTTCGTACCTGGTCTCCATGAGTCAAGCATGATCTCTTGAGTTCCGTTCGAAATTCCTTGGTTTGCCAGGGATTTCCTGATAGCAGACATCCCATCAAACGCAGTTTCTTCCCCAGAGGAAGTTTCTTCTCTGGGTTGAACGGTAAATTGACAATGCTGGAATCCTAGGGCAATGGCGAATCTTCACTTTTTCCAATTCTAGGATTCTCTGGGCAAACTGATATAATTTGTCAAATTTCTCATCAGATAAAGACACTGTCATGGTCAGTGAGTTTAGCAAAAATCTTAAATGTTCCTGAATTTGAGTCGGCTTAGTGACTGATTTTAAATCATGAGGCCAAAATCCAAGCCCCCAAAATAACTGCAGAGTGGCATCGACATTCTCTTTACACAGGTTATAACTATCACCCTCTAAGAATGTGTCATCAATGTAGCCACTTTATACGTGCTCTCTCTGTCTCAGATGGCCATATCGATATGATCTTTAATGGGTTCTCTTCTTGTGGCCAGTACGTCGTTTTGAGGCCTTATTGCTTTCAGTTCCGTCAGATCATTCACCAAACAGCTCACCACCGACTGTTTGTTTACTACTACAGATTGCTTCGAAATCTTCTCCCTTAAACATGTCTCTTCGATACCGGTTCAGTTCGTGATTGGCAGCTACAAACAACAGAACTGCATTTGAGGCAAGGTCCCACAAGGTTGTCTCGTCAGGGAGCTCTGAATTCCCATCAGTACCTTCAGCAATGATCTCAGCTAAACGTGCTAGGGGAATGAGACCTTTAATTAATTCATCATTTTCTATTTTTAGTTCATCTCTCTTTGCTGGAGTCGTGCCGAGTATATGGAAGGCATCTAACATAACCCCCATCCCGAAGGTAAAGCAGCCTCAAAATGAAGGGGATATTCGACCTATTTCCCTAACACCTATTCCATCTAAAGTCCCAGAAGACTTTGTGGTTACCTGGATGATCGAGGATGTTGTTGAGTATATTGATGCTGGCCAATTTGGCAGCCTCAAAGGATCTTCCACCGCCTATTGCATACTCGATCTAATTCACAATTGGCTCTCTGAGATAGAGAATCCTGGCTGCTCTCTAAGGGCTTGTTTCTTGGATTTCAGCAAGGCCTTTAACAGGATCAACCATACTATAGTGATCACCAAGCTTATAGAGTTGGGCGTACGTCGCTCTATAATTCCACGGATATGTAGTTTTCTAACAGAGCGGAGGTAATGCGTCCAGCTCGGTCAGAGTACCTCTCAATGGCTCCCTGTTAACGCTGGGGTCCCTCAAGGGACTAAAATCTGCCCTATATTGTTCGTCATCATGATAAACGATCTAAAATTGGTATCTCCGCGCTGTTCGTACTGGACGTACGGGGTCCATGACGTGACTATCTCAAAAGTAGTACCGGCGCCCGCAACCTTAACGCTTCAATCTGACCTTGACGCACTCAATTCACCCTGGGCTGATAAAAACAACATGAAACGCTATCCTAAGAAATGAAAGGAGCTGACTGTCCCTTTTTGCCGCCATATTGAGCATTTTCTACCAGCCGTAGCTGTGAGTGGCAATGCACTTGAAACCGTCGAAGCCCAGAAAGTTCTGGGAGTCACTATTCAGAGTAATCTAAAATGCGATTCTCATGACAACGAAAAAGTAGGCAAGGCTTCCAAACGACTGCTGAACCGCAGTGGCGCACGTCCACATGATCTCCTTCGAGCTCACATTGCACTAATTAGGTCGGTACTGGAGTACTGTTGCCCCGTGTGGCATTCCTCTCTCTCTCTGTCCAGATCTCGGAAGAGATCGAGAGAGTGCAAAAACGTGCGTTACGCATCAATTTTGCTGCCTCCCACTAACGAAGACGCTTTGAAGCTGCCCGGCTGCACGACTCTGTGCGCACGACGAGATCTCTTGTGTGCGAAAACCTTTGAAAAGATCAAGGAGCCCGGGTCACGCCTTCACCATCTTATGCCACCGACTCGGGCGCACGCGCAAGGCCGCTTCCCACGCCTAACGATAGACCATCGCTGATGAAATGTAAAACAGAGCGCTTCGAGAAAAGTCTCTTCCCCCACATGTGCTCATGGTCTCTAGCTGGATATTTTCCAACATTATTAATTATCTGTAGTACACTTTTTATCATCTCGAAATTATAGGCTGTAAATTCGGAAAAATTTTAAAACGTAAAAAATGTAAATTCAAAGTAATTTTAAAATGTAATGCCCAGTCCCCATCAAGTTGACAAGTTGTAATTTTACTTGGTTTATTCTTATGTAATATAATTACGCAATTCGCTTCATGCGCGACGTTTTATAAGAAAATGCTATTATTTATTTGCTACTATTTGTTTCTTGCAATTTTTGAAACTTTGCATCTGTGCTGCGAGTATTTCGCTGTGCAATATCCCAGATTTCTGGGTTTACTTTTTTTACTTTCAGAAAACTCCATGGCGTTTTCTTTCCGTTTTGATGCTGCTTGTTCACTCAGGCCACCCTCATAAATTCTTTTGAGCACAGCGACCACATTGTCTGGCAATGCTGGGTCAGTTTTTTCCTCTTCTGTCACCGCTTGGATGAGAGAATCCACTAGACCGCCCTCAGTTGTTTTAGTTTCGTCAGGCTGTGCCTTTTTATGCAATGGGTAACAGTTGACTCTCACATTCAGTCATTTGTTTCAGAGCCAGATTCCTCTTCCCCTTCAAAAGCGACACCATAAGCCCTTTTTAGCTCTTTAACTGGTGCCACTGAGTTCATCGCAGACGTCAAGCTGTCGCGCTTTTTATTAATTTCAGCCCACTCATTAGTCTTGGGCTCTGTGCCAGTGGAGGGTTCTACGCCAGCCGGGCTGGCACCACCTGTTTGAGCTTTGGTTTGTTCCTTCGAGAGATGGCTCATTTTTTCAGCAGCACTCGACTTGCTGTTTTCGCCTCTTGTTTCATAGCCTTTGCTATCTCTTGTCTTCTCGGCAGCAGCAAGTGGATTCTCTTTAGATTTTTCCCGAGCCTTTTCTTGAATCGTTGATTGAAGCATTGAATCCAAAACACCAGTAGCCGGTGAAGACATGCCGCCGAAAATTATTAGCAGGTTTGCTTGTATTAACAAAGGAAATTCCTTAAAATGTTCTGTTAATATAACTTTCTATTCACCAGAGTTGACAGGATTTCTTCAGGATATAAGACGGATGCAGCAAGATTTCCTCCGGATTGAGCAAATAAAAGATTGATCACTTGGCCATGCTGGGAAGCAAGCGCGAATTGGTCGGCTTTGCGCATGCGCGTTCTCATGGAATCTCTCTAACAGATGACGGATAGCATTGGACATTTAAAACGATTACACTTACCTGTAAGTTGGAGTTTGATTGAGATTTTATCACATGACAGAAGAAGACAAGGAGATCACATGCCCGCCGCTTCTTGGCATCCCGCACTTTGTGTCATGCACCTACTGCTGTGTGTATTATGTCTGACACTCTCATTCAATGTCTTTTAAAAAATGACTCGCGCAAGCGCGGTGCTATCTCGTGTGATCTCCTTGTCTTTTTCTGTCATGTGGTAGAATCACAATCAAACTTCAACTCACAGGTAAGTCTTGTTTAATTATCCAATTTTAAGCCACACCAAGAAAAAGCTATCGCAAACGCTTTGCCAAAAGTCAAGGTCATGGTTATTGACATTTTGATGACGTCACAGGTCCAATCTGAGATGGCTCTACATCTAAAAGTAGACTGTATATGTGCAAAGTTTAACCCTTTCGGGTAAAAGTGTACACTTTGCCCATTTTTTTGTACCAAGTAGCTATACTGTAT
>OX421451.1:12124564-12182064 GCA_949126865.1 Montipora capitata
TCTTGTGACCCATTTGAATCACGAGCTGACGCGAGCAGCTTACGAATTGCGTGTGTGGGTACGCGCGCGCGCTCAGCTGAAAACCCTTTCGAGCCTCCTAAAAGAAAACAAGCTGATCATCTGCGAGCTAATAAAAATCAGAGTCAACTGTGAATAGCCATCGAATAGGAATCACGCTACAATTAGAGACGTGATGTGACAGATCCTTAGAAAACTTTGTCAGTTCAAGGTCAAAAAAAACTTTTATTGATGTATTTTATTCCACTTTATCTCTGAGAACGAGATCACTCACATTTTGATGTATTTCACTAAAACAAAGCAGATAGCACAACAACGCTCTTAAGATTCTGTTCTTTGAAGTGATCTGATTGCTGGACCCTGTTTCGTCAGTGGGGCCTTGGTATTCGAAAACCCAACCGAAGCCAATGTATGAGAATGAGAGGAAGGTTGCTTACTGTGGCATTCCTCTACAGAAAAAAAAAAGTTGTGCAGACAGCACGCATGTGAAGGATAACAGAGTCGATGCAACCATTGTGGACAATTAGAGCAAAACAGTGACACTGATAGAGATGAGCCGCCCTTGGGCTGAGAATAGAGAACAGAAGGCTGCTGAGAAGACCCCTAAGTACGGTATTTTTGTGTTTGGGAGCTGCAGCAGAGATACCCCGAGCGAGTCGTGTGACACAGTACAACATAATTATGGACGTTCTCGGAGGCTACTCGAGAGAAGACAGTAACGCACTATGGCAGCTAGTTGGAGAAAAAAGCGATGCAGTAGCACTACAAATGCAAAGTCAGTCATTACTAGTTCGCTGAACATTGCACACTCGTTTAAGATTTTGAAGTAACAAAAAGGAGGAATTTTTTTTTTTTTTATCATATATATTTATTATATATCTGTAAAGATACATATTTACATATAGTTTTTCATTCGTTATATAAATAGGTTAGAATTTGTAATTTTAGCGTTATTATGTATTATATTTTTAGCCTATGCATTTATTTGCTACGATTCGCCGCCCAATCAAGGCTTATAGGTCTGGACATCCAGAAGCTTATATACTGCCATAATAAGCTTCGCCGTTGTGCAGAATGTGTGGGAAAAAACCCGAGTCTGTCAACCATATCATCTGTGAATGTAGCAAGCTTAAGCTTGCACAAACAGAATACAAGCGCAGCCATGGTAACGTGGCCAGGATGATAATGATAATGTGCCCCATGAGAGTAAATGGTATGAACACGTCCCATAGAGAGTTGTGGAGTCTGATGAGGGAAAGCTGCTATGGCACTTCACCATAAAAACTGACCACGTCATTGCGCATCATCAGCCTGACATAGTGTTTTTGGATAAGCACCAAGGACAGTGCCATATAATTGACTTAGCGGTACCCGGGGATGCCGGCATCGAGGAAAAAAAAAAGGAAAAGTTGGGAAAGAACCAGGATTTAACAAGAGAAGTTGCTCGGTTATGGCGTGTAAATGTTACTGTAACGCTCTTCGTGGTTGGGGCTTTGGGTATGGTAACGAAGATCGAACAAAGGAGTCTTCAGCAAATAGGAGTGACTGTAAGGACGGAATTTTTGCAGAAAGCGGCATTGCTTGGGACCGCACGAAAGTTCTTGAGACCTGAGGCTGCAGATGGTAGCTTGCCCTCAATTGAACAATGACCGGTCAACATCAAAGCTGAGAAATTTGATCAATAATAATAATAATAATAATAATAATAATAATAATAATAATAATAATAATAATAATAATAATAATAATAATAATAATGAAAGCCTCTGCTTGCCTTAATTGGCAAGTTATGGCAAACCTTCGCTGTCAGCCCGAGGATTAGACAAAAAATCCTTTTGACTGTTCTGATGGTTGATTGAGTGAGTCCAGAACACCTATTTTCAACAAGGTTGGTTGGCTAGTCTAGGAACAAATAGATCACATCCTCAAATTTCAGCTAATGGACTGGCGCCTAGCTAATCTTAATTGAGGTCTGAATGGGGTTACCCGACTAGCGACAAAGGGCGACAAATACTACCGACTACCGACAAAACGAGAAACAAATTACCGACTACCGACAGTAAAAAAATATTAACAGACTAACGACATGGACCGACATTATCGATATCTATTTTCAGAAAGAAGAGATCAGAAGAGCATTTTGTATTTTTTCTAGTTTACGAAGTAACCACACTGAAAGGTAACTATAGAATTTCCTGTCATCTCCTTACTTTTTGCGGCCGGAGAATAGCGCGTTCTCATTTCGCAGAAAAACTTCCGGTACTCGAGCCCACGAAACCTCCTGCAGTAACATTTCAAACACGTTGTTTGTTCAAGGTCCAGCCATGAGTGGAATCATAAAAGTGAAAGTGAGTTGTTATTGTTGTTGTTGTTGTTGTTGCTGTTTGTTTTTTTTTTTTTTGAAAAGGCAAAGAAGTCGCGATCGAACGCTACCGTAGCCGAGTTCCGGTCGACAAACATAAACACACGACAGTATTGAAAAGAACATCTGACAGAATTTTTGGAATTGAAGGAGCAAGCTTTTCAGTTTGGAATTAGTGGTTTCTCGCAACAGCTAATCGTCCACGGGCAAATGGAGTGCGTGAACTTTGCTATAGTAACAGATGGGCAGTGGCAACTGGAACGGACAAACTTAATACCTGAGGAAGGCAGCAGTGAGCTCAACGGTAAGTCGTGTCCGTAGTTACTGAAACAAGGAATGACCTACCATAACCTACAATGATCTATAATGGCCTACAATGATCTACAATGATCTACGATGATCTATAATGACCTTCAATGGCCTACTACAATGACCTACACTGATCTACAATTACCTACAATGAGCTACAATGACCTACAATGACCTATAATGAGCTACAATGGCCTACAGTGATCTACAATGGCCTACAATGAGCTACAATGCTCTGCAATGATCTACAATGGACCACAATGAAGTACATTATAAGCTAAAATTAGTAAAGCTAAAAGAAAAGATAATTTGCAGCTCTGAGGGCACTGTAGCATGTTTGCAGTACAAAGGTTAAAAACATTCCACTCTGTGCTCTGAACCAATCAAAACCTCGTTGCTGTGCAAGTTGAAAATATTTTCATTGTGCACTCTGAACCAAACAAAACACTGTGGCAAGAATAACTTAGTTATAACCTTTTCTTCATTTGCCAAGCAAAGCCTTGATATTTGTCGAAGGGTCGTTTTGCAGTTTATTTCTGCCTTCAAGGCCACGGCGTCATTTGGGCTGTCATGCAATGGGTTAAACGCATTGCGTGACAACGCACAATGGATGTCCGTTCACCTAACTCTTCACTCTGATCCTCTTTTGTCTTTCTCTTTGATTGTAAGTCATTTAAGTTGGCCATTGTAAGTCATTGTAGATCACTGTAGGTCATTGTAGCTCATTCTATGTCATTGTAGATCATTGTAGAGTTCTCATTGTAGGCCATTGTGGCTTATTGTAGCTCATTGTAGACCATTGTAGAGGCTTTCCAAGGGTTCTTGGCGACAAGCGACATCGCTCCAAAATTGCGAAAAAATGTAGGAACAATCTTGTTCCAGACCAGGGGGGGGGAGGGGGGGTACTGCCATATATGGACTATATAGGTATGTGCCGCTGTGAGGGGTATGGTTTTCAAGCAGTTTACTCTAGGATAGCGTATATAAATCATAGCCTTTCAGTCTGGAATAGGGTATCATTTTTCACGAAACTGACCAGTCGGTTGAAGATTTTATCAATACTAAGGAAACCAGAAATTCCCACTCAAGAATATAAAAAATCAAATCGGCAAAGTTTAAGTTTACGTAACTCAGCCTCAACAGTGTCAATAAATGGCTATCATGAAACACCTCTGGATATTATTAACTATCAAGAATCGGGATTTAGACGGAAATCGGTGGGAGTTTACTCTAGTATAGGGTAGCAAAATTCAGCTGAACTAGCTCTGGTATAGTCTAAGGGTTCCAGGGTCCTAGCGGCACATCCCCACCCAGAAATTCCTAAAGTGTCCTCCCCCCGGGGTCCCAGCACATCGACAGCCGACAGAACCTGACGGAGAAAAAGCGACAATTTGCGACAGCGACAATCCATTTTTAACTTCGAGAAAGCGACATCTTTTTACTTTGTTCAGGACTTGCAGTGGTCTCAAGAGAAAACAAAAACAATACTTATTCAAAATTTGGGGGGACAAAAAAGAATATTATGGTATTTCCCAAAGTAGCCCTGTTTGTTATTTCGACAACGACATGAACGACCAGGCCAGCATGACTCTAAATCTTTAGCCTGCAAGGCAGGCGTATTTTTGTTTTGGTATTACGAAAGAACTATTGGCCAACGTCTTGGATAGCAAGACTAACAGAGACCTGAGGCCAGTCAAAAAAATTGCACTCAGTGAGAGGAGAACAGTATGTGCTTTGAAAATGGTGGTCCATTACGAACTTTAGGCCTTGAACAAGCGTCCGCCTGCCAAAAAACGCCTGCTCTGCAGGCTACTAAATCTTCTCTTCTGTT
Organism: Montipora capitata; assembly: GCA_949126865.1. Classification (NCBI taxonomy): domain Eukaryota; kingdom Metazoa; phylum Cnidaria; class Anthozoa; order Scleractinia; family Acroporidae; genus Montipora; species Montipora capitata. The sequence continues at coordinate 12,129,085 of OX421451.1, forward strand.
GGTGTTGCTACATGTATATTTCTTGTGCAAATTAAAGGGGCACTGTCATGAGCTGCGCATGCTCGAGTTTGTTTGCTCTCGTGCTCACAGAAAATTCTAGCCGCCATTATGGATTCACGCGTGAGTCACATATATTCGCAGTTAATGAATTCTATGTCAAACATAACGCTCAGAATTTAATATTTACCTGTCAGGAAGAACTTTCCGGATCAATAAACTTTTGTAAATGCGAAAGTGCTTGCAATACAAAGCGAAATCACCGTCGCTGCACGCTTCGTAGCCAGCATCGAATTTAGCTTGCAGCCAGGCGTGAAAAATTCTTTGCTTCAGACAAATACGCTTGTGCGTGTTATTCCACTCCTTCAGGTATTCTTTGCGATTCGTTAAAGCCTTCCTTTTTCTCCCGGAGGTTCTCCTTAGTCCACCATGGTCCTCCCCAGTGGACGCCATTTTGAATTTGTCGATTGAACCTAACACTTTTCACGTTTTGGCAAGACGCTAGCGCATGCGCAACTCACAACAGTGTCCCTTTAAGATATACACTCTTTTTTTTTATAAGAATATATTTTATAAGAATATCAAGGCTGAAATTTGCGAAATTTTAAGAATATATTAAGAATAAAGCCGAGGCTGAGATTTTGAAAAGGATAGATATAATTTTGTGTGTTGAAACATCTGTAAATACAATACAATTTTATGTTTTTAACTTAACCGTATAAAATTATTCCTTTCTCTGAACGGCGAAACTAGCCAACAAAACGAAAAACCCTGCACTAGCTATAGCAAAATGTTCAACGCTAATGACAGTTCGATGAACGGTACATGTAATACATATGTACAGTATTCAACACAAAAGACATAAACTAAACCGCAAAAAAGTATTATGACAAATTCTTTCTTTTTTTAATAACAAAACCTAGCGAAAACAGATCGAGATACCAACCAATAAATTTTAAAACGGAAATTTCATAAGCTATAATTTAAGAATAATACAAAAATATTTTCAGCCTAAAATCGGCAGAAAAATAAGAATATTCAGCCTGGGCCAGAAAAACAACATTCTTATTTTAAAAAAAGAGTGTATTAAACAAACCATCATTCAACACTTTACACACTTGTTATGCAGTGAGCGTCTTATGTCTCTTATTGCCTTTTGTGGTACGAAGGTCGACACGCAGTCATGACAGTCACGATTCTCTGTAATTCGGTGACTTTTAGCGAGTCTGTAGGGCTTTTCTGGTGCTTTTCGTTAACGTGGAGTACGTGAAATGGGAAAACATTAAAATCGCGCAGCAGTCACAGCATTCTCAAGAAAAGCAAAAAGAAGGACAAAAAGAGCCACAAGGGGAAAGAAAGGAAAGGTAAGTTGTCTGAAGCTGTTTACCAGTAATTAATTACTGAGAGGGTTTTGACGGTCTTCCTTGCATTGCAATGACAGCAATTAATAATTAATAATGCGAGGGCTTAATTGTTAATTGATTATAACGTATTTCGATGACCGTATAAACACTTCTGTGGCTCGTTTCCTCTTATATGATATTACATTATTAATTACAGGACGCAAAAATTAAGCACGTTTAGCGAACATTTGTATTCTAGCGAAAAAGCGACAGCGACAATCGTATTGCAGCGAAAAAACGACAGCGACATTTGTCTCTAGCCAAATAGGCGACAGGTGGGCTGGAAAATGAGCGAAAAAGCGACATCAGAAACCCCCTTGGAAAAGGCCTCATTGTATAGGTCATTGTAGTTAGCAACTACGAAGTCGTAGAACGCTCTATTAGTCTGAATAGTTTTGGTACAATCGTAAAGTCTTTACAAAATTATTAGATTATGAAAAGTTATAACTACTAAGATGAATTAAAATTATCATTGTCAGTTCAAATTTATCTAAAACTTGTTATGCGTGTTGTTATATAATGTCATTTGTCAAATTCACGTATTGTTATTGCAATGTTTCTAATTGAAAGGAGCAGTCGATTCCATAAAACAGGCGAAGAAACTATAAACGCTCGATCTAAGTCCAAGATTGATATACCCCGCGAGCAGAGTCTCTTTTGATCTTCCTCGATAAGTCGGGAAGAGGAACGAAGACTCTGCCAGCCGCCTCCACATTTCATATTGAGCATGCCTTAAAAATTCAAGTATATATTCGGTGTCAGTCACGCGTGACCAGTAACCACAAAACCACAAAACGAAAACAAACAGTCGGGATATTTTCGAACAACTCTGGCAAACACATGACAACCAGTAATCATTTCAATGGAAACTCAAGGTAGTTCATTCTTTTAAATTGCCATTTCATTTTTTTACTGATAAATTTGTAGGTTTCTGGCAGATTAGTTGGAAATACTCATGGCAATTTAGACAGTTAAAAATGCCACGCTGTTGTAAATTTAAAAAATATATTCTGATGCGTGGCGATTGATAATGCGCAAAAGTAAACTATAAAAACAGGTTTGCAATTGACTAGTGGCAATCTTGCCCCCAGAATCCACTTTTCTTTTGGTCAGCATCAAAAACACGGACTCTGGCTTAGACTCTGGCCACTTCCAATTTATGCGCAGTCGTAGTGAAGGTCCATTTTTGTAACCGTTGACAACCACTGTTGTGTAATGTCTGAGCGTGCGTAGACGAGCCGGAAGTCCGTGATTTGCGGACTTCCTGTCTTCGAAGTGGCCAGGGCTCATTTTTCGATCAAAGAAAAGCGGACTCTGGGGACGAGATTGGACAAGTCGAAACTGCACTGACTCATCCATTTCTGTGGATCAGCGGCAAATGAAAGAATGTCGGGGCGGCTGGCAGAGTCTTCTTTATCTAGGAAGAGCGAAAAAGACTCTGCTCGCAAGATTGATAAGGCTGTAGTAATAATCCTTCATTTGACTGTTAAGCTGTGGCGTTTGTGTTCAAGTTTTTGTACCATCATGATGACGAGATCTTGAATGCAAGCTGGAGAAAGTCCGTGCAAGAACTTGAACGTAATTAATCCAATTCGCTAGACACGGGCAGCCAGTGCAAGTCATGCAAGATTTGTGTTATGTAACAGTTCCTCGGTGCTCCAGCGACAAGACGAGCTGAGGCATTTTGGACTCTTTGAAGCTGTTTAAGTGTAGATTCTGGTGAGCCAAATAACAGACTGTTGCTGTAATCCCAGCGACAGTTCAAAAAAAGTATGCACAACCCGTGATACAGCAGCAGGCTGGGATAGGTATTTGCCTATACGCCTGAGACTCCAGTGTGGAGGTAAAATATCCAGCATTGCAAGTATTTGCAACGTGGTGTCTTGTGTTAAATTAACGATCAATCCATACACCCAAATTACGCACAAATGCAGACGATTCAATTGACACATCACTAACATAAGCTGTTTATCTTGGATCTTATTCAACTGATGCTGTCGGTTCCAATAAGTATTAAGTCAGTTTTATAGTTTTTGAGCAACAAGTTGTCAGTAGTCATCCAATGTTGAATCGCGGCGTTGATGCATAATTCCATAGCTTGGATAGCCCCGTCTTGGCTTCGTCAAACGATTTAAGGTGGATCAAGCCAGTTTCAAAGTTTTCAAGTAACGTTCTTATTAGAAGATTTGGCACTACAACGCTGTATCACGTATACGCAATGTTATGGCACCATAAGTAACACCGATCATTGCTGAACACGATGCGGTCGTTGTTGTGATGTAATAAGTCATCGTCTAAACGGGAAAGCTCTGTAACAACACCCTTTATTTTGTCTTTAGTTGCAATATCTCAAAAACGAATTTGTTATTTCTGGAAAGTGATCAGAAGGCCAAGATGAAACTTTCTGCAAAGTTTAAAAGAAGTCTGTGCAGCGGATTCAGAGCCACCTTAAGTCTGTGATTTTTAAAGGTGGCTCTGATTTTGCAGTGCAGAATTTTTTTCAACTTTGCAGGAAGTTTCATCTCCAGTAATAAAATCCAGTAATAAAATATGGAGGTCACTGGGCTTTCCCGTTGTCAAGGTAATTTATTACGTCATAATAATATGACCGCATCTTGTTAAGCAATTATCGGTGTTTCATTTGGTACCATAGCATTGCTGTTACGTGATACAATGTGAAGTGCCAATCTTTCTGAAGAGGCCGGTTTCTCTACAAAGTGTTGAAACGCTCACATGAACCATGTGAGCGTTAGTTAGCCCCACTAATGGAAATGCGCCCACACAAGGACAGAGAAAAACTCTGACCAGGGTGGGAATTGAACCCACTAGCACTTCATGTTACCCTCTAATAGTTAAGTCTGTTTAAATATAAGTGCTACACGGCCAACGTTTGCAAAAACGTAATCCTTCCTTGTTGATTCAAGGTATATGAGCTTCTGTATATATTAGAAGGATTATCGTCCAAGCTTGCTTGCTTGCTTAAACGATCTTGAACTTTCCCAAAGCCCTGGCCAACTCACAAAACAAAGTTCGATGCGCGTCCGGGCTGTCTGGCTGTGAGTGCTGAGGTAGTGACGGGAAAACACTACCCAAACAAGCTACCGGTAGATATTGGCGCTAAATTTGAAAATATGGCGCTAACCTTGACACCGGGAAATAAAAAGTGCTCGTAGCGCCTATGGTACTGGTCGGAGCTATTGGAGGACGGAAACGACTGTAAATGTCACACAAGAAAAGAAAAAGGAAATGCTTAAGAGAACAAGTAGAGAAGGGTATGTTCCATACTGTTGCACATTTATTACTGTATGATACACCCTCGATTAAGGAGATGATGAGAATAAGAATGAGCCAGGGTCAGTTTGCAAAAATCATGTCTCAACCTTTTTTTAAAAGCGAAAAGTCAAGAGCCCAACGCAATCGACAGGCCATGGCAAAGTGGGGCTGGGCATCGATGGGTGGGAGATCGAAGGGTTTGCCAATTTGGTGAGTTGGAATGATACCTACCAAGGCATTGGTTTTTCAAGAATAAATTACTGCCAAAAACCCTTGAACAATGTTTGATCGAGCAAAGTTGGAGCGTCGAATGCAACTCGGCAACACCCATAGATCGTGATTACTTGTAAAGCGCATTTGAATCTGTAAATAGAAAATGCGCTATATTAATACCATTAACCGGCTTAATACGATAGTTGCGAAGGCTTGAGAGATTTGGTAGATCTCATGACACAGCTGACGTACGGCACTGACGCTTGATTTCATTCATCTCGTTCCCAGTCTCAATTTGAAAAAAAACAAGAGCAGATGGCCGACATCATGTTAAGGGTCACGCTAGAATTGAAAGATAAAGCAAGGGAGATAACAGAATATTCTGCGTGTGGATTATCCATTAGGACATGAATTCTTTGTTTCTATTCGCCTCTTTACTTTTACATTCAATGGCTTTGTCAGGTGAGTCCCTAAATTGTATAGTATCCTCAGTTCTATAGATTTAACTCATTATGACTGGTTTGCCTTAAAATGACTGATGCCACTTTTACTCGGTTATGTCAGTATGGCATTGTTGTAAACTCTTCCAGACGTATTCATGTAACACCTCGTTAGAAACAATTACTGCATCCCCGTCCACTTGTTACTTTCTTGAAAACGTCTTCACCGATTTATTTTTGTTCTCTCTAATATCATCAATTTTTAGTCCAACTTTGCTCTTTATCTTTTTCACGATCAAGCACCACTCAATTAATTCAGGATTCATTATCGGCGCTCGGTTGGACTAAATCTTTCGAAAATTCCCTTCAAGGCAAACAATAGAACTGTAATGGATTCTTTGTTATCTATATCAATTAACAGAGACCTTAAGCTTAACCTTAGAATTTCAATTCATTTGGGCCCAAGCATTGCTATTTGCTAAAAGCTTTTTGACAAGCATTATTCTAAAAATGAGACGATTGTGATTTCGATGTTATAAGCAAGACCAAACCCAGCTGGCTTTTCCTTAAAATTTTCCTTCTTCGAATTATTCATGATGTTTTCCATCGTAGTCCCACAAGGTACGCGAGAAACGGAATCTCGCGTATCGCGAAAATAGTTTCATTGCTGGGAGCAGCGTTTGTGTCGTTGAAAAAGCGTGAATTCTGTTTCACGAGGAAATCCGTATTAAGACATATTTTACAGAATTTGTCATTTATTATCGCAAATTTCCGGTTCTTGAGTACAGCCTTCAGAAGTTGCCGCTGACAAAAGAGATCAAGAAAAAATGCACGCCAGTCCAATTGAGCTATTCACGCTGTGAACGAAAAAAACTTTCTCTTTTCCATCGGTGATTATTTCACCTATGATTTGGAGACAACGTGAGAGGTGACAATATATCGGGTGACTCGAAAAACGATAAGGCATTCAGCCGACTCCTTTCAGCTAAAACTGAAATAAAGCATGCACCACCAAATCGCCCCTTGATTGTTTTCCAGTCCTTAAGACACACGCGCGGGTCTCTTTGGAGCATGCAACAAGGACAATTGTACCTGTCAAAACGAAAGCGAAAGTTACGAGATATTAGACAGACTAATATTGAAGTCAACTAAAAAACATTATTATTCTTTCTTTCTTTTTCTTTTTTCGCTTGCTGAATAGTTAGTTAATGTATAATGCTCTTTGCTGCTCTTGTAATTAATTTTTATTCCGGAATCCGCGTGAGAGCAGGACAACCTGAAAGGCGTCTCGAAACAATGTACTCTTTCAGACGTCCCTTTTTTTCTCGTTCCGAGACAAATTGGTGGGAGGCGAGTGACCTCTCCTAGTTGATAATGATGATATGATGATGATGATGATGATGATGATGTCATCATTTCGGTGGAGTCAAAATCAACTCCTTCGTTGTGTAATCTTGACAATTCCTATTTAATCAGTTTACATTTAATTTCCAATTAGTTGCCATAAAGTGTTATCAGTGCATCGGCGAAAGCACATGGAGTGATTGTGAACAGAAGCAAACCAAGATAACGTGTGATCATCCTTTTCCTATTGGCAACAGTCACTGCTATTCCGTAAGTGGAGAATATGACAACGGTACGACCATTAGGAGCGTGGTCGCCAGAGGCTGCGTTAAGTGTTCAGGTGAGGATCCCATTTTTAAGCGCTTTCTCTCTGAATATAGGAATTAAATTAATTTTTGTCTCCGGTTTTTGCCTCATTAACACAAAGCTATCGTTTTCTAACCACGGTCAACTAAGAATGAAGTACTGAATACATGTATTGAAAATCCATTGCATAATGAATCCGATCTCCTACCAAATAATCTCTGAGCAAAGATGCTTTAAAAATTCGAACTTTTACAAGGAATGTACGGGGATCATTATCGCATTTGCCGCCTAAGAATTGGTCAGTTTTTGATGGCTAATAACAATACTGACTCGTTATCAAAGCTAAAATGCTTACAATTGGATACTTAACTGAGTTTAAATTTATATTACCTTTTAACGTCGATATGAAATAACACGATGCCTTCTGCGAGCAAAGTCGTATGTTATTGAAACAAATTGTAAGCAATGACGTCAGCAAAGATCCCCGTAAAATTTCGAGCAAGTTATCATCGGAGGGAGCGAGTTAAAAAAAAATTCCCGCCGTATAATTTGAATCGAACGTGAGCCATGGGAGACCCTTTGACCAGCTTAGCTTCCTTCCCACCTCAGTTTCTGAAATAAGCCTTTGCTTTGTATAACCGCCAAATCCAGTTATAACCAAGACACCCACAAAATGTAAGTGCACTTTTAAAAGACGACAAATTTGGAATCTCGCCTTCCCATTGATTTTGCAAAGGTAAACTTGGTGTTAGAAACCTGGTCATTATGACGTTAGAGTAATAAATTAAGATGAACTGTTTTGTCTATCTGTCTGAAAGTTAGAGCTAGGGAACAGTCGGTGACTGGTGTTAATCAATGTGTTAATTAATCATACGGGCAACGGCCGGTCAATAATTACAATAGCAACATACGTCAAAATTTATATTTTAAAGTACTGGTTCCTCAGAATAAATATCATACAGCTAATCTAGCCAATGCTCCCCGATAATGGGAAAAATAAAATAGATTTTGTGTAGCACATCATCGTGTGCTAGAATGCACGTTTCTGGCTTCCTATCTTTTTCTCCCGTCGGGCCTGGATCTTCATGCGCTTAAATTTTTATTGACGAAAATTTACCTAAGTGTAATAAATGTCACGGTCCAGTATAAAAGACATTAAGTTCCCTTAAGTGGCTGTTCGAGGCTGGGGATTTTTCCAGAGCCACAACATGAATAAGGTTTTTAAGGTTACTCATAAGAAAGATACTCTGACCAACCACATTCGTTTCGTTTTTCGTGCAAAGGCCATTTTGAAAGTATTCAAGTTAATCCCGTTTAGATCAAGCAGATTACTTGCGAACAAAACCTTTGAAAGTGCCGCCGTTTGCTTTTGCTCATAAGGAGATAAGAGCAATCGAAGATTATGAATATTTGGCACAAACCTGTCACTTTCAAATGGTTGGTAAAGGGCAATTTGATAAAAGCTAAAGAGGCCCTGGTACATTCCGTCTCAAAAACCGGAAGCAAGTTCCCTGGCTCCCCTTCCTCCCATCCACGCTAAAGCAACGAACGTGAACTTCTCACCAGGGGTATAATGATCCATTTTTTTGAGATTTACTAGAAAGTTCTTGAAGATTAGAAAATGTCATTTTCAAGTCTATTTAAGGATTAACTCTCGGCTTAAATTAAGGGAGCTGTCGCGTGAAAGTCAGCGATACCATAATTTTGCTACTTGTGACTGGGCTGCGATCCGCTCTGTGGGTTACATATAAGCTTTCCGCTAGTCGGCATATCGCAATGTCCCAAACGGGGATTTGAATTCCGCTGCCTGGATAAAAGCGGATCTTCCACCCAAGTCTTACAAGGTCTTGCAACTGCACCAAAAGATACTGAATTTTATCATTGCCCGGATACCATCTCATTCATCATGATCCTCTTGGTCTTGTCATCGCTTCATAAATTTGACCCATTCTCGGAAGGGGCTTTTATATATCACTGAGTTTGGGTTTTGTGATTTCACAGGTTTTGATGTCTTTCGGCTTTGAGGCATAGTATCACGAAGTTGCAATCTATCTTAGGGTCGCGAAACCTCGGGGTTTAGTGTTTTAAGAAAAACTGAGGTGCAACATACTAACCGGTCGGTTACAAGGGAGACTCTGGGAATGAAGTTGGCTGAGGCGCTGGTTTGCTGGATTGGTCAAGCACAAAAATTTTGTGGTAACAAATGAGTTGCTAATTAAAAACTTCCCAAGAAGACGAGATTAGAATGCTGACCTGTGGGTTAGTCCTTAGAGACTGGAGTGGATTATCTCTAATCCAATTTCCTTGGACTCTTCTGAGATTTTCGAGCATCAGTCGGTGTTCGCAAACGTTTGCTTTCAATAGAGCTCAGCTCGTCTGAGTGAGAGGGCATGGCATCTTGATTGGATTAGGCTGTTCGGAAAAGTGCTCTTCACCGACTATTTACGCATACTAAGACTGATTTCCTCGAATTTTTGTCTTTGTTACAGATAAAGAAAAAGCCTGTGAGTTGTTTAAACTTGTGCTGGCGACAGTCACACATGAACCTCTGAGCTGTCACATGGCGTGTTGTACCAAGGACTATTGTAATTCAATGATATCACCCACCTTCGAAGAAGGTCAAACTTCAAGGATAAGTCAGACAAAGCCAGTGGCCGATATGGCCATGGCCCCTCATATTTCCACACAACTGATTATTTTTATGACAACTGCTCTCCATCTCTTTACTGGCTCTTTCTTGTAAATAATTGAAAATTTAGAGAGAAATGATCTTCGCGCTTTTCTGGACATTGAGCAATTGTTTCTTAAAGAAAATCAATCAAGTATCTCCCACAATTTTTCAATCGCTCCAAGAGAAGTATTATCGTGAAAGCTTGATAGGGACCTTCACTTCACCGCTAGACTACCACATCAGTAACTGCGAGGATGTCTTTTTTCAATGTGAATATTTTTTCTTCCAAATTCCGCTGTAAACGTATATTACCCGGTATGACCAATCGATAAAAACCGATATCGGAAAACCGTTCGATAAATCGATATCAATCGATAATTTTTAATTAATCGATATCGATTTTATCGATCAATCGATAGAAATCGATACTCACAGTCTTCCGCGTATTTAACGATATCGATTTTATCGATTAATCGATTTTAACGGAGTATCAAAAACCATACAAAATAAAACTGCTTCTATGTGGACAGCGTTTTAATTTAATATAAAACAATGAACAGAAACATTAAGCAACCAAGGATTTATTTCATTCAGTCAACACATTAACTTCATTCTTTGTTTTTTCTTTTGTTTCTTTGGTTCTGGAACCATGTTTTAACCTAAAAGGAAAAAAAAAAAGAAACCAAATTTATATGTTTATTGCATGCAACCGTATCCCGGTTAATCATTTTGACTCTTATATTCCCGGTATATTCTCGCAAGGTCTCTCGATGATTTTACTTTATATCTCCAGGAAAAAGCTATCTTAAATTCACTTACTTGGTGTTGCTCTAAGTCAAAGTTCTCGGCCAATGTCTGAGTAAATACAAAAAGCGGTTATGTTATGTTGCGTTTCCCCGTTGAATCATGCCAGAGAATCGTGTTAATATTATTTGATTATCAGTATTCATTCAATTATCGATTTGTTAAATAAATCTTTAAATTCGTCCTACTTGATTCATTGAATCGTAAGAGTGTTTTTATGGAAGATTTGATACATTTTAGAAATTCGATAAAATCGATAACATTAATTTAAAAATCGATAATTATCGATTACTCACAACGTGTCCTTTTATCGATTTTAATCGATTTCCGATACAATTTACTAATTTTTATCGATTGTTATCGAATGTTATCGATTATCGGTTTTATCGATTGCACATGCCGGGATATTAACACCCGCTAAGAAGCAAGCTTACACATTGAAAAATGTCGCGGTTACCCAATTTCAAGAGAAAGTTAGCCATCTTAAAATCAAGCCTTGGACTTAAACTAATTAGTTTAAAACAAAAAAAAAACCACTATCATCAAAAATAAGAAGGATGGAGGAATTAATATGTTAGATTTTACGTTATTTGATAACGCGTTAAAGATAGTTTAGGTAAAGCGCTTATGCGCTAACGATGAAAGACCATGGAAATTTATTCCACTATCCTTACTTTCCAATGTTGGTGGCAGTCTTCTTTTCCAGTGCAACTATAACATTCAATATCTACTCTTGAATGAAACCTACCAAAATTCTATCGAGATATAATTTCCCACTGGCAGAAAATTAAGAACACTAACCCGAAAACAAAAAGAGATGTGTTAAATCAAAGAATATGGAACAATCAGTTTATTCGAGAAAACAAGTTATCTGTTTTTTTTTTCCTTGGCTGGAATAAAGTCGGCATTGAAAGACTCTGTTGCCTTTTCGACAACGAAAGTAACACTTTCTTGACTTTCACAACTTTCATGGAGAAAGACAACTTCAAGAGTAATTTTCTACAGTATTACAGCCTTCTATCTGCAATACCACAAGAATGAAATTGAAAAATTGTTACCAAGAGCGGTTTATGATGTTGTATATCATACCACGGTTTAGAGAATGTATTCTTTCTTACGGCAATGAATGAATTCGTGATGTTTTAGGCTCAATAAATTCACTTCACAATTTGGAGTAACATCGAATGTCGTTTCACGAAAGAACCTGCCCAGTGTCAGATCCCAAATGCTGATTTGATCTTAAACCCCTTTCCACCTTCCGTAAAAATGTAAATTTGCAGAAATTGCAAAGCACTAGCACATACAAGATTGCTATGAGATGACGTAAAAACGCGCGTGACTTTTATTGTAGAGGATTAGTAAATGTTTTTAAAATAACATAGATGTACGTATAAGGCACGTCACCATATCAAAATGTACTCTGACGCAATTACTGTCGTAATCGTACATATTTCACTTTTGAGAGCCTACGTACTTTACCGTTATATTCTCGGATTGAAAATATTTGTTTTTCATCATAACTGATTTACTCATACAACATTTAACTGGGAGCGAAGAATTCGACCGGTCACTATTTACAAAGCGGTATGACTGATGTTATATCTTTGTTTTTTGTTTTTTTTTAATCTGTTCTCCTCACCCTCTAAGATGTTTAGGATAAAATGAATTTAAGAAAGATCATTTAAGTCAGATAAGCTCAAACCAGTTTTAAGACTTTCAACAAACTGTACTACTGGAAAGGATTGAACCCACCCAACTGCTTCACTTAACGGCTATAGTTATGGTACCATATGAAAAACCAATAATTTCTTAACAAGATGTATTTATCGATGTGACGTAATAGGTCACAACGGCAACAAAAACCATCTAAAAAAAAAAGGAACTTTACTTAGTGTCCAGTCGTTCTAGCGCTGGAGCACTAATTGGGGACACTGTAAACTGAAATCAACAATTAACACAAATCAAGTCAGATGCGCTGTTGGTTTTTGAGGAGAGGGGAAAACCTTAGCACCCAGAGAAAAATCTCCCGATGCAAAGTAGAGAACCAACAAACTCAACCCACATATGACACCGAGTCTGGGAGTCGAACCCAGGCCACATTGGAGGGAGGCGAGTGCTCTCACCACTGCACCACCCCTGCACCACCCCTGCACCACCCCTGCACTACCCCTGCACCCTCAATATACATATTTGTTTGTTTTTAAATGCGCATATCTCAAAAAACTAACTCGGTGACCCCATTTTTTTTTATTGCTGGAGAATGATTAGGGCGGTTTTCAATTGAGTGTCAAAAGTAATTAGCGAATTGCTTTGGTTTTGCATTACTTCACTCAGTGATTGGTTTAAAGTTCTCGCGCCACTTTTTCAACCAATCAGAAGTAAGACCAAACGGTGAAAGGGCAAGCGAGTTAACAGAGATGGAGGTTATGGCCTGGAAATCCCTTGCGAGTATGGGTTTGAAGGTGATTCATTCTCCATCACATGGCTAAAGAACAAGCTAATTGAAGAGGAATTTCTCGCTGAAGAGTGAAGCATATCTTCAAAGCGATTACATTTTTGCGTTTGTGATTTTGTACTGTACTTAAGCACATTGCGGACATCTGAAAAGCGTTGACGTCACTAAAGAGCCGATTGTCAGTTTACAGTAGCTTTGCAAATGATATTTCTTTATACTGATGATGAATTGCATTTTAAACACAATAAAACACCACATAAAATGACATACGGCTTAGTTTCCGTTAAGGGGTGGCCGCTTAATACAGGTAAAAATAACAAAGAAAGAAATTAACATGGGACGGCCACAGGGTGGCCGCCTAATACAGCTAACAAATACAGCGTTTGTATGAGCGAAAAATCGGGATTTTGAAAACTGGCCGCTTAATAAAGGATGGCCGCTTAATACAGGGCCGTTATATACAGGTTCGACTGTAAACAGAAAAATTAGTAGCCCCCTCCCCCTAAAATCAATGATGAATCCGCGCACAAGTTGGTCTTCATTTTCCATTTGAAATGTCCAAGATTTCAATCTTGGAAATAATAAAATGAAAAATTGGTACCCCCCTCGCCCCCCAAAATCAAAGATGAATCCGCACGCAAGTTGAAGCCCGCTTGTCATTTTTTTCATCATTGAAACTGGGGGAGGGGTGGTCTTCATTTTCCATTTGTAATGTCCAAGATTGTAGCATCTGAGATGTCACGCCAGCTAGCGGCAAGTGAATTGCGAATTCAAGTTAAATCTCGGAAGACTTGAATAAAATTTCATATACATGAAGTTGTTTAATTAAGCTAAGAACTTTTGAAAATTTTCACCGATAACTGACGTGTTTGAACCTATCACGCCATACACTATTTTTCTATATAAGAACGTCTAATTTAGGGGCTGAGGCTGAATGTTCATTTTTTTTTTTTTTTTTAGAGATTTAAGCCTGAAACTTAAAATGTTATTAACGTTGAGTAATCTCTACAAATTAAACTGTTGGACTACAAACTGAGTTACTATGTTCTTCAGTGTTATCATGCAATGAGAAAACAACTTTGTCAATGCTAAAAACGTCCCTAAGTATTTGAGATCAGGGGCGGATCTATGGGGAGGGTGAAGGGGATGCGAAGGGGATGCACTATAGAGCAAAATAAAGACGTTCTTAACTTACTCTCAGCTTGAATATGTTCTTAAAATTTTGGTTAATGTCAGCCCGAACTTTCTTATAGAAAAAAAAAAGTCACGGTAGTTCGATCCAAGTGAAATCTATTGAAGCCATTCCAAAAATGGAAATGACCTCGACCTGATATCGAGGCCTAAACAGAAATGAACCACCGTAACTAAAAAAAAAGTAATCATAATCATTTATAAGACTTCGTACATAAGTGAGTAGCATTTAGCTCTCATTTCATCCATACTGATGTGATAATCGATTTCGTCGAATTGTACAAGCTTCCATTTCTTTTCTTTGACCATTTGTTCCATCTTCGCCCGGTAGCCAAGATTAGCGGTTTCTCTGTAGATGTCTCGGTTAAAGGATTCGTTGTAGACGTCTTTTCGAAGTGTGAACCCGATGACACCACCTTACACAAAAGGAGGCAAAAGAAGACATGAAGAAGTCATTGGCAGCTAGGTCTTTTACCTTTATCTATACTACTCACAAAAATTAAAAATAAATAAATAAATGAGCAAAACAAACGTTTGCAACTGGCTCTCAGCCAGTGCATGTGTGTTCTTAAAATTTGGTTATAATGGGAGAGTATCACGGTATTGCGCATGTTCTAGCCGTAACCAATGTCATAATTTATAATCCAATTTGAATCGGCGTTACACTTCGTGCGGAAAATTTACAAGTACGTGCAAAAATCTCTCGATTATTAAATGTGCAAGGGGGCCTCAACCGGGGGCGCCAACGTACCCGTTTTGGTAGGATTCGTTCAATGCCGCCATTTTCACCGATCGCTGTGAAATTTGGCGTGTTTACTGGGGAGATATGGCCCCAGTTTCCCTGAAAATATCGGCTTTCTAGCTTTCATGACGCCTACATAACGGACATTGCGAGTCAGGCAATTTTTAACCATCTGGTAGCCATGCGAGGGCGAAATTTTCAACCGATCGCGGAGCGCTTTTCAGCCAAAAAATAACACTGCAGGCATCGGAAAGGATAAAGAAAAGGATTTTGGTTCATTTGATGGGTAAGATTATTTTCGCAGCCGTAAACTCACCACGTGTTGTTGTCATTACACAAGGTTGTGTTTTCGCTCGAAATTTTCGCTTCTTCTCGCTCCAAATCTTACATATTTACCTTTATTTACCTTGATTACATGTCAGCGAATTTATTTTATTGTCTGGGGATGAATGTTTAGTCGAAAAATCGGTGATTTGGGTGATTTTTGGCCAACAGTGATCAATTATTCGTAATGCAATCGCTTTCGTTGCCGTTAGCAACGGGTCGCAAATTTGACACTTTTATTGCATTATAACATTACGCATTGATCGCTAATCCGATTACTCCGAAAAATCCAAAAATATTCGTGCCTCATCAGTTTTTGGTCAAATTTTGGTCCATATCCAAGAAAGCTGATAAAATGAGGAACATTTTTGTTGGACATCAAAAAATTCGTAATTGACGTTGAAATGGCCAAATTTGCAAGTAAAACTAATTTTAGACCAATTTACATTATTTTTTTTTTGTTAAGTTTTTTGTTTCAACTTTCTTTCTTATAAAATGTTGTAGGTCTATGTAAAGAAGTTATATGTTTTTGGAAAGCTTATTTTCGTAGCTTTAAAATGATGTATTTCTTTCCCCCTAACTGAGAATACTTTTTGAGAAAAAAAACAGTTTTTGGTGATAGCTGACTTCGCGTGGCCATATTTGGAAAGTAGTGTGTAGAAAAACAGTTTTAAACAATTACCAATGAGCTAAGGGCTGAGCGAAATTTTCACGCGTGCTTGTAACTTTCCGGCACGAATTATAACGTCGCTTGCGATTGGCTTATAAACGCTCATATTCGCTGCGGCTAGAACATACACAATATCGTGATGCTCTCCCTTAATCTCATCCTGAATGATCCTTTTAAAACAAAATGTAGTATAAAACAAGAGTGTATCTACAACTGCAAACATTACGGGTCATTTTTTTTATTTACACGAGAAAATGGGGAAAGTTGACTAAATTTTGTGGTACAGATGCATTTGCTGAAAGCAGGGCTGAATTCCATATTTTATGGGTTTATGGGACAAGAATACTTGTCTACAGCGAAAAATTTCGTGTGGATGGCAAATTTCTTCTCTATTTCATGCTTGGTATATCTTTCAACACAACTGCAGCCAAGTTCACTCAACGAGAAGATGAATAACGCTATATGCATACCCATCTGATTCTACGTTATAGTAGAAATCCACTCACACATACAAATCCCGTAATCTGATTGGCTCGCTGCTCGCTATCAATTGAGTGATAGATGGTGAGTAGCAAAAAAGCAGGCGTTTTGACAAAAATAAAACAATAACGGAGTCTTGAAATCGTTTTCCCAATATTTCTGAAGAAGAGGTTGACAATGCTATTCCAGAAAAGACTAAAGCGGTAACAAAATATGAAATTAAGATTAATTATTTACAATAAACGACTCATGTTTTCGTTACGTAAATTCAAGTTGTGTAAAGGCTTCTGTTTACAAATATTCTTAGACTGGTTTTCTAATCAAGACAAGTTTTCTACTCCTATCGAAGAACTGGAAAGGGAAGAACTACATAAGTGTTTGCAGGTTTATTTTTTCTCCTTCAGTCTCAGGTGTTCAAGTTATGTAAATTATGCATGCGCACGTTTCTCCTTTTCAGGGAGCAAATCTTAAAATAAATTTTAGAAATGAATAAATTCGAAGGTAGTATATGACTGGGTGGATTTCTTCTAATACAATTAGACTGCTCGTCGTCTCGCAGCGCGCCTCGTGGACTTTTCTATTGACTCAAGAAAACCCGAATTCGTAGTCTAATTGTTAAAGTGCTACTATGACCAAAAAAACAATTCTTCTTTTTCTTTGGATTATAAACGATGTTAACTAAACTCTAAGGGTGCGTTTTTTGGGGGAAATCCAAAAAAGGATTTGTGATCTCGGATAAATGGATTTTTCAGCGTCAAAAACGCAAAATCCGAAAAAGGATTAATTTCCATGACAACGCAGACAAACAAACCCAGATCAGAGTTGCGTGCAAGAAAATTATCGGTTAACTGGTTTGTTTTGGAGAAGTTCTTCAATAAAAATGCCACCAGAAAGAAAAAAAAAACCTGAGCGGTCGATAAAAAGAAATGACGGAAAACACTACCCAGGCGATCGTTGACGACCCGGACGACTGAAACGACCTCAATCGCTCGGATAGAACTGAGTTCTATCCAAGCAATCGAGGTCGTCTCAGTCGCCTTGGTCGTCAGCGATCGTCTGGGAAGTGTTTCCAAATAATCGTCCCGATCGCCGCCGAACATTATTTGAAACGACTGGGGCGATCGGGACAAATCGGACCATCATATGGAAACCAGGTTTAAGGTACAAATCGATTAGAGGGTATTTTCGCAGTTTACGTTTGTTAGGTGTAGGGAAGATGCTAGCAATATTATTGCTGTCAAGAAACTTTTAGTGTAATTTCTGGTGTGACATTTCCAGGAAACCTAACATAACTATTTTCAACCTATTCGTGTCTTCGATCGTACGGTAAAAATAGTTGGGTTAAACTGTCATGTACGGTACCTGTGGTGTATCATTTTTGCATGGAAATCCGCTTGTCAAAATTATTTTTTTCAAATACTCTGATGTGGTGAATCTCACAAATCTGGATTTAGATTTGATCTGAAGTATCCTCCTCGAGTGTGGATATTTTAGATTCATAATCCGTTTTCGGATTTCGCCCAAAAAAATTCACTATAAAAGGAGCTTTTACACTGTGCAAGTTTTCTCGCAACGCCATTTGCACAATACGAAACAAGTTGTTTTACGGGTGTTACATTGAGCAACGTTTCATGCAACTGGTTTAGCAACGTTTTTGGCCCTTCCAAGGTATGTTACATTGGGCATTGATTCGTGCAACTTGTCTCGCAAGTTGCACGAAAAATTGCACAGTGTAACATCGTCTTAAAGGCGTTGTTACACTGTGATATGTGGCGACATTGTGGCGGGACAAGTTGCCGGGAACATTTCACAGTGTAACATATCCTGCAACGACCAAAATCGTTGCGAGACAAGTTGCACGAAAAGAAGGACTTAATTCTACTTTCGGCAACGGCTCTTGTAACTTGTTTCGCAACGATTTTGGCCGTTGCAAGGTATGTTACACTGAGAAATGTTTCGTGCAACTTGACCCGCCACAATGTCGCCAAAACATTGCGAGACAAGTTGCACGAAAAGAAGGACTTAATTCTACTTTCGGCAACGGCTCTTGTAACTTGTTTCGCAACGATTTTGGCCGTTGCAAGGTATGTTACACTGAGAAATGTTTCGTGCAACTTGACCCGCCACAATGTCGCCAAAACATTGCGAGACAAGTTGCACGAAACATTTTACAGTGTAACAGTGCCTTAAGGACTGTGCCTACTAATTTAAAGGTATTTTTGCCCCGGTTTATGACAATGGAGGAAACGTAGATCTTACCAAGTGTTATTCAAATCCAGAAAGAAAATAGGGGGTAACCACGCGTTTTTCAAAGATATTTGATGAATAATATTTGTAACATGCTTTAAAAAGAAAGCATTGTATGGCGTTCTTTCACAACTTGAAGCTTAATTATATCTCAAAAATACATGGTTACTCCCAATTCAACCTCGTTCCCAGGACCTTTTCCCTTCCCTGGCTTGGGGGTGGGGCGGGAAAAGGCCCTGGGATCGGCTGGTCACGTGATCTCAGAACACCCAAATTTCTTGGGTGTACTAAATACTTTAAACGGAACTTTCAAGATGGCCGCCTCTTCGAGTAAACCAGACTTTTTGTCAGTGCTTCGTCGAATCGAATTTTCTTTAAATAACGGTAGTTTTCCTTCTTTAAATTTAAAACCTCTTCAAATGAAGTGTTTCGAATATATGCTGGAAGGTCAGGATGTCACTGGAGTCCTACCTACTGGATTTGGCAAGTCAATGCTCTTTCACCTTCTACCTCATTTCATTCCTGTGAAGACCACCAAGAACATAGTTATTGTGGTATGTCCATTAAATTCCATCATTGAAGATCAGCTGAAAGTCGTAAAAGCTCGAAGGATAACCGCTGATGTCTTACAGCTTGCTGTATACGAGAAGGAACCCGCCGATAACTTGTTCGGAAATCAACAAGAACCAAGCGAGCACGTAGTCCCGGATTCAACGAAGTTTCCTCAAGATGTGGTTAATGGTAACACTTCAATTGTATTCACCCATCCAGAGGCTCTTTTAAGTAAGGAAGGTCGAGAGCTAATGGCAAGCAAAGTCTTCCAGGACAATGTTGTTGCCTGCATTGTTGCAGTTATGGTAAATGCGTAAAATATTCATTCCTTGTTTATTCATGTCATGTTTGTTACAGACTTGCCTTGTACCGGTATCTGAGAAATCTAAATCACAGTTACGGCAACGACATATATTTACACTGCGACTACAATTTCGGCAGAAAATTTGCTCTATTCTCTATGTGTTTGAAAACCATGACAGATTTTTCTCTATGAACTATATAGTTGACTTCTTCATGTATATTTACTCTGCTTATTGGAACATCATAAATCTTCTCCATGCCATGCTCTTACAACTGAACCACAACTGAACCTGTCAACCATAATAGCAAGATACTACTACATAAGCATGCTTAAACAAAAATGTTTTGAAAACGTATCATTGCACTTGTGTTTGAACTTTAAGATCTGCAGCTCAGGGTTTCCTTTTCCTTTTCAGGGGTGAAGATTTTAGAAAAGACTTCAAAGACCTGTCAGTGTTGAAGGCATTCTTTCCCAGTGTGCCTACCATGGCTCTGACAGCAACAGCACCGCCTCATTTATTGAGAGACTTAAAACAAAGTCTGCGATTGAAAAATGACTGCAAAATTGTAGCACCAAACCCTAACCGAGTGAACATATACCTGGACAAGAAACTGCGTCTGAGTAATCACCATGGGAATGAGAGCTACGACAAAATCCTTGTACCCATTGCCAATGAGCTGGCAATTCAAAGAGAAATACTGCGGATATGCTTATGGCTTATTTGAAAGAGTATTGAAAGACAAACAGTGTGTTGGAGAAACATCAGAACCCAGTGCAAGACTGTTTGCACAGTTTCATGCGCCCCAGACGAGTCGCATGAAGAAAGACATAATATCAGAAATAAAGAAAGAACAATCGAGGGTGAGGGTGCTATTTGCAACATCAGCTCTTGGCGTGGGGGTTGATGCTCCTTATGTAACCAACATCATTCATATAACTCCCTACAAGTAGCCTTGAAGCTTACATGCAAGAAATTGGTCGTGCTGGCCGTACAGGACTTTCATCATGTGCTACCCTTTATTACAATAACTCTGACATTGGAAATAATAAAAAACATGTAGAAGAATCAATGAAATCATATTGCAGATCAGAAGACACTTGTCAAAGGAAACTCCTCCTTGATTACTTTGGATTCTCCAGTGTTCAAAAAAAGAGCTGTTGCTGCATATGCGATGGCAAATTCAAAAGAAATGAAGAGGATCTCCCCCAAGCTATTAGAAACAAGGTCAGATTTCTACCTAACAGTAACCGTGCTATCCTTGAAAGGTTAATCAAGAGTGCAATTTCTGACCATGAGTCCCAAGCGACATCAGAGGGTTCAATGCTATTTGACATTTCTGTAGATAAGGATCTGGCTGCAAAGGTTATGGAGGGAGTGGAATTTGTTGCATCAGAAGCAGACTTGATAAAATCATTCGGCATATGGGATGAAACCTGTTCTTCTCAAATCTTTTCGCTTATATCTGAACATGTTACCCGCGCCCCATAATAACGCAATAAACACACAAATAAGAAGCACTTCAGACTTGTAATTTTCCTTCACACACACATCGATTTCTCTCACAACGTTTTTTGAACGTTCTCCCTCGTGTAAAGTGTCCCGGATGTTAATGCTTACGTCATCACGTCACGCATCACGGACTCTTCGACTCTATGTCACGCCACGAATCACGGGCTCTATGTTTACATCCTAACAATCTTCCCCTCCAAGGAAAAGTGTCGTCCCTGACACTTGTACATTAACTGTGAAAGAGTACACACTATATGGGAAATATTACCGAAGGTACAAATCTCTCTTACAACTTAACTCGACTAGACTTTTTGCAGGATCCTGACTTACTCTCTTACACAACATCTTACAGTAACATCTCCGATTTATGGGATACACTCTGTATCATTGAAAGTTTTCATTCTTAGCACGAGAAATAAAACAGAAATCTAAGTGTTGTCTTCTTTCAGTGTTTTTTTTTTTCAAAATGAATCAATTAGTTCAAAGTTCCAAGTTCAAGTTCGAAGTCCTTTAGTAAACATAGCCAGGTACTGGTACATGTCCAGAGTTGGTGGTCACAGGTAATTCGCTTCTTGGCTGGTACATGGCAAACTGGTGTACGGGGTACTGGTTAACCGGTTGGAACACAGGTTGAGGTAGTGGTGGATACTGTTGGTATATTCCCGGGTAGCCGAACATCACTGGATGCTGAAACAAGGATGGAGATGTTGGTAGCTGGAACTGTGGAAGAGCTGGACCTGTACCCCAAGTCAGGTAAGAGGGACAGCACTGAGGTAACTGACCTCCAGCAACACCGTTTGCAGATATGACGTGTGCAGCAGCTTGGGTCTCGTAGGTGGGATTGCCGAGTGTGTTGTACGTTAGAAGAGTAGGCGGGTGTAGCTGTCGTTTAGGCCTAGGCGCTGGCTCAGAAAAACTCGGTTGACTGCTGTCGTACTGGGTTGGAGAGTTGTCCTCATTCCCACTCTCAGCTCTGGCTTCTTCCATTTCATTCACATCAGCCTCATCGCTGCTTGTTGTGTTCTGATCACCACCACCTGAGGTTGCATCCTCTGTCGGAGTGGTATTAGGCTGTGTTTCTTCAACTAAGGACTTGTCGGGCTCCTCTGTAACATCTTCTGGCGCAGTCTGCCCATTTGGGGGGGTCACAAGGGTGAATGTACACTCATCCTCGCTACTGGTGCCATCTGATAATTCTTCAGCCTGTGGTAAAGGTGTCTGTTCAGCAGTGCTCCCCTGGTGCTTGCGGACTCTTCTTGTTGTCTTACGGTTAGGTTTGCTTGGGATTTCAATAGGTAGATAATTGCATGGCAACAGCAAGTTCCTATGTAGGGTTCTGTTTGCACCGGGGCCAGTCTCAGGCTTCACTTCATACACCGGACTATCGTCCCCTTTGCGGCTGACAACAATGTGAACTTGATCTTCCCAATGTGAACGCAGCTTGCCAGGCCCTTCTCGTTGACTAAGATTACGTACAAGAACCCTGTCACCTGGTAGCAATACCGTACTGCGCACAAAGCGGTCGTGACGTTGTTTGGCTCGCATTCCTGCTTCACTGGATTTCTTGCCCGCCAGCTCGTATGCTTCAGTCATGGCTTTTCTCCACTTTTCGACATATTGTGAATGGTCGTCATGGTTGGTTTGACCTTCAATTCCAAACATTAAGTCTATCGGCAAACGGGGGTGACGCCCAAAGAGAAGAAAGAATGGCGAAAAGCCTGTTGATTCATGTCTTGTGCAGTTATATGCATGTACTACATGGTTCAAGTGTTTTTCCCAACATGATTTTTGGGTCTCTGGTAAGGTTCGAAGCATGCCCAAGAGTGTTCGGTTAAATCGCTCTACTTGACCGTTTCCTTGGGGATGATAAGGGGTAGTGCGAGAATGTTCCACACCACACAGTTTTTCAAGCTCTCGATGGAGACGATTTTCAAATTCTCCCCCTTGATCATGATGGATTCTCAGCGGAAAACCAAACCTGAGGATAAAATCATGGTACAGCTCTTGGGCAACTGTCTTAGCTGACTTGTTTCTTGTGGCGTAGGCCTGGGCATAGCGTGTAAAGTGGTCCATCACAACTAAGATATACTCGTACCCTCCACTGCTCTTTTCCAAATGAAGAAAATCAATGCCGATAAGTTCAAAAGGCGAGGTGGTCACAATAGGTTTCAATGGAGCTCTGGTCTTTAGCGTGGGCATCTTTTGTTTAACGCACTGACAGACATGTCCAATGTGATGCTCGATGTCTCTCTGCATGTGAGGCCAGTAGAAGCGCTCTCTAGCTAGACCTAGTGTGCGGTCTACCCCAAGGTGGCCCATGTTCTCGTGAAGTTCTTTGAGGATGATTGGACGAAGCTGTTTGGGTACAATAATTTGGGACCTAGTTCCTTTACGACGTCTAAGTGTGCCATCCTTGTCAACAGAAAGGTTATCCCATTCATGAAGAAGAAGTTGTGTCTCATGTAACTCTCGTTTTCGCTCTCTTGCTGATGGTCGCAGGCCACGCTGAAGTAAATCACTCACTCGGCGAACAATCTGGTCAGAGGTTTGTGCATGTTTCAGATCTACATTTGATACTGTAGGTTCCACAGTGCCGACAGGATCCGCCGGAAGGACAGTGTGATCTCCTGTGAGGGCTGACACCCAGTTCACTTGACCTTGGTCTTGAAATTTTGCTGAACAAGCAACAGTTTGAAGAACATCCTGTGGTATTATTTCCGTGTAAGTGATGTCATTGAATGGTATTCGGGATAAAGTATCAGCATCAATGTTCGCTTTTCCTGGGCGGTAGTGGATAGTAAAATTGAAATCAGCTAACTCCCCAATCCAACGCAGACCGGTGGCATTCAGTTTTGCAGAGGATAACACGTACGTGAGTGGGTTGTTATCAGTGTACACTTTAAAACTTGATGCGTAATAGAGATAGTCTCGAAATTGATCGCAGATCGCCCACTTAAGAGCCAAAAAACTCCAACTTCCCAGAATGCAGGTGATAATTCTTTTCCGCTGGTGACAAACTGCGAGACCCATATGCAACAACGCGGAGAATGTCATTCTGATGTTGATACAACACAGCGCCTAACCCATCCTTGGATGCATCGGTATGAAGAACGAATGGTTTCTCAAAGTCTGGGTAGGCCATTACCGGGGCATTTGTGATAGAGTCAATTAGAATATGCAAGGCAGATTGATGACTATCAGTCCACTCTACAGGATGTTTTGCAGGTAATTGACTGTTGTGGCTCTTCCTGGATTTATCTCGCTGAACGTCCTTCAGAGGTTGGCTAGGTGTCTTCACCAGATCATAAATAGGCTTAGCAATTCGGGAAAAGTCCTTAACATATCTGCGATAGTAGTTGAGAAACCCCATCAGTTTGCGCACTTCATGTACGGTCTTTGGAGGGGAGTCTCTCAGGGCGAGGACCGGCTTGATACTAGATGGGTCAAGTCTGTAACCTTCCTCCGACACAACACGTCCAAGAAATGTCACCTTTCTTTCAAACAGTTTACACTTCCTAGGTTTTAATTTGACGCCGTGTTCTCTCAACCGTCGAAGGACCTTACGCATGTTTTTAATGTGTTCTTCAAACGTAGTACTGAAGATGATAATGTCGTCTAGGTACGGTATACAAACAGTGTCTCTCAGTTCCCCCAGACAGTTTTCCATGAAACGCTGGAAGGCTCCGGGTGCTTGAGATAAACCAAATGGGATTCGAACCCACTCGTAAAGACCCCATGGGGTAATGAACGCTGTCAAAGGCTGGCTGTTTGGACTCATGAACCCTTGGTGGTAAGCTTTTCCCTGATCGAGGACCGAAAACCATGAGTTGCCACCAAGGTTGTCAAGCGTTTCTTGTATTCGGGGTATCGGATGACGGTCGGGTCGGGTCTTCTTGTTAAGTGCTCTGAAATCCACACACAGCCGTAAGCTTTGATCCCTTTTCCTTACACAAACAACTGGGGAGCTATATGAGGATGATGATTTCTTGATAAAATTCCTGTTCAACAAATCTTCAATGTAAGCCTTAACCTCTCCATAGAGCGGTTTAGGAACTGCTACATAGTTCTTCTGTACAGGTGTCTGGTCCTCCAAATCCAGGTCAAGTTGAAGATCAGGGACACAGCCAATGTCATTATCATCCTTAGCAAAGGAATCAGCTTCTTCAGTAAGTAACTTTAAAGCCGTTTCTTTCTGAGCAGGGGTCAGACCTTCCAGGTCTATGTCCCTGATCTGCGGGGGAATCTCCGTTGGTATCCCTACCGGCTCCTCAATCAGTGTCTCGTCTGGCTCATTAGTCCCTGACACTTGTCCTCCCTTCGGTTGGGCATTACTGGCAGGCTCTTTCACCTTTACTTCAACTGGTGTCACAGACTGTACCAGCTGTAGTCGCCCAAGTAAGGTCCGCCCCGGGAGTACTATTGCATGGTTGGTGTTATTGGTGATTTCGATGTCCACTTGACTGGATTTTCCTTTCTTTACAGTCAGTAATGTCTCAGAGATGTCCAAACCATTTGGCCATGGGCTGGCCTCATCTGGTTCGAACAGTACTGGTGTATTTCTTTCTACTGGTCCTGTATTCGCCCTGCAGGTGACCCTCTGGCGTTCCTTGGGTGGGAGAGTAATGTCACGCTTGGTAGTTTTAAGAAAGCAGAGTTCCTCTTGATTAAGGTTCTCAATAAAATTCACCAATACTGGCGCTGTTCGGCTGTCCAGATCAGTGAAGCTGGAAGTGATAGCTTGGCAGAGTGTAACATCTCCCTTACTATCTTTAACAATCTCTTCAATAACATTAAAACCAATTAACGGTGAGTCTAAACATTGTTCAGTAACAAGAAATGGAACTTTCAAATCAATTTCACTCGACGACAGTCTGAAATTTAGCTCAGCCCATCCTATGTATGGCATCTCGCTACCGTTAGCAGCAGTTAAGTTCAGTTCAGTGTTAAGTAATGCTGAAATCTCTTCAACAATAACACCAGGAAAATTCCTTCTTAAGACGTCACGGGAAACTATCGAGACCTGGGCCCCTGTGTCCCAGAGTACCTCTACTGCGTGACCATTGATTTCTCCCTTGACAGTGCATCTTTTCCCCACCAGTCCTACCATTGTTTCCCGTTGTTGCGGTGTCAAATGACCAACAAAGGTACCATCGTTAGGATCCAGGGTTTTTGGTTCTGCTTTGCTCGACAGGTGTGAAATTGCACTGCATAAGACTTGGTGGTCGGGCCAGTGTTTCCTTTGACAACCTTGACAACAGTACTTTACAGCTTTACACTTCGAACATTGTAAGAACTTTGAGCACTCCGACTGAACTTTGCCACAGCCATTACATCGATGGGACTGGCTCGTGTTACTGTCGACTATTCTGTGTCCCTCCGGAATAGTCGTTGGCCGTTTCCCTGGCGACTGCTCTGCCTCCGTCTTGCACTGCAATCACGGGCCACGTGCCCAAGACTCCCACAAGCAAAACAGTGTTCACATTCCTCTCCTCTTCCTCGTTCTTTACAGCTCTGACAGCCCCAACTTGGGTACTTTGGCAGGTTAGTTCCTCCACGGCCTCGGTAGGGGGGTCGGCCCCAGTCTGGTTTCGCCGCCCGACTCGTCTGAGCATTAACTTTGCCTTTGAGGTCGTTAATCTCCGATTTCATCTGGCGAATTTCAGAAAGAATCTGCTGGCTCCCATCTTCACTTGGCTTCCTGGTTGTCTGTTCTCCCCCCTCCTTGCGGACTTCACAAGCACCCACCTTGGTCTTCTTTTGGTTCTCTGTTGCCAATTTTGTGTTTCGCTCATCTTGCTGTGACGCTAGTTCATTAACTTGTTTCATCAGTTCCTCATCGGTCAGCCCTGGGGTGCGAAGAGTTGCTCTCAGATTGGATGCTAAAATATCATCACGAAGACCAGTCTCAAAGGATTTCACAAATGTTTTCTGAATCAGGGGCGGGCCATAATTGAACTCACTGTCTGATTCCTGACTGGCAAAATTTACCTTGTTACGCAGATCCAAAGCACGGAGTAAGAATTGCTGCGGTGATTCACTGCTTTGCTGGCATACAGTTGCAAGCTTCTGGTACACCTCAGATGCAGCCTTTTCTCGGTAATGTACGCGAAGGATTCGCCGTAATTTTGCAAGAGAGAGGTCACTCAAGGTTTCCACATAACTTCTAAGACTGCTGTGGGGCGATATGGCACGAATTACAGCATCCACGATCTCACTTTCTTTATAACCACGTTTTAGACCAGAGTCTATTTGATGCATTAATGACACAAAAGTTAATTTTTCTGTCTGTCCTGGTTCGCCGATCTGTCCTGAAAGTTTGTATTCCCTGCGAAGCAGAGAAGTCTTTGTTTTCGCTAACTGGGCCAGAACATCCTCTGCCTCATGTTCCACTTTTTCTGTTTTTACTACGGTTTCTCCGGCATCCGCTTGTTCACTTTTCACTTCAGGAGCTGCTGGTTTAAGCCCGGTGTTCTTAGTTTCTTCGAGAGGGGGGACCGATCCTTTCACGTATGCGAGTAGTTGTTCGAGGCATGTGCGCGCGGCCGTTTCATCGCCTTCCATTTTGCTTTCTATTTTTGTCCTGATAATTTTAATCTTCTGCATCTTAGTTTTAGTTGAAACATCGTCCTCGATTCCCAGGTTTTCTATCATTTCGACTAGTCCGCCGTCGTCTTGATCAAACAGTCCAGCTTCCACTTGCAATTGTAATTTCTCCATGATAAACAAACACGCCGTACGGTGCAGCGATTTCCAAAACGCGAACAGTTAATTCAAAGTGTACACAAACAAACAAGTCAATATTCCCGTTTAATTGACCCCACGACTCAATAATCTTGTCTACTTCAGTGACTAAGCTTCTTTACTCTTACCATTGGCATCTGACTGACTGCTAAATCCCTTTCTAATGTGCAAGAAAACGTTCACCTGATTCACCATTGCACGCGGTCGTGTCCACTCACTTTCATTTCTTCGCTTAAAATCCACGTAATTTGCTTCCCACACACAACAAAAAAAATTGTTCCACAACTTGTAATCCACAATTCCGTCCTGGCAGGGTCGCCAAATTGTTACCCGCGCCCCATAATAACGCAATAAACACACAAATAAGAAGCACTTCAGACTTGTAATTTTCCTTCACACACACATCGATTTCTCTCACAACGTTTTTTGAACGTTCTCCCTCGTGTAAAGTGTCCCGGATGTTAATGCTTACGTCATCACGTCACGCATCACGGACTCTTCGACTCTATGTCACGCCAGGAATCACGGGCTCTATGTTTACATCCTAACAATCACACTGCTATATGTACAACTGAAACGGACTCCGACAATGATTAAAACATCAACATAATGTGTCCTGTTCCCTTATATCTGAGCACACTCCTCACGACATGTTGAACTGAAATGAACTCTGAAGATTAGAACATCAACATAAATTGTAGATACTGTAAACTACTGATTGTGATTTATTCTCTTAAACACAAGACTGATTCAATGATATTTAATTATTTCTGTTGTTAAAATAACACTGATCAGTTTGTCTTTGCTTATATCTGAGCACAATACTGTGTGGAACTGGAATGAACTCTGATGATAATCAAAACATCGTCATAAATTGTGAACACCGTGAACAGCTGTAGATATATCTGGATTTACTGTCTTAGTACACACTACTGATATTTAATTATTTCTGTTGTTACCATGACACTGATCAGTATCTGAGCACAATAATATGTGTAGAACTGAAATGAGGGCCTCTAATGATCAGAACCTCATCATAAAATATAAATACTGTGAACTACTGTAGAAATATCCTGATTTACTCTCTTAAAACACACCAGTGGTATTTAAAGTGGTACTATGATCAAATTTTTACCCCTTGATTTTTTTAGTGTATCACATAGAATTCCATGAACGAACATAAACGCCATTTACCATTTGCAAATATCCTCGTTAGTTCTGGAGATATTTAAGTTTGAAAAATGGGTAAAATATGCAAATGAGATGACTAATGGCGTCATACACTCAACCCAATATTATACTGAGTATATAAATAGAGCTACCTTGGCCAATTTACAACGCAGACCATTGAAACTTGGTAGTCTAATAGTTCTACAGGAAACACACCTATGGCTATAAAAAATTATGTTCCCATGGCAACTCACTCTTTTCCAGTCCCCACCCACTTGATTTCAATATGTTAGTGATTTTCAGCTTGAAAAATGTTAAACAAGGGCACAAAGTCGTGCTAACATGTTTATATGCTTGCTGGATCATGCATATGAAGTGCTGTTCGCAAATATCAAAATGGAACGCCACGGGTGGCCAGAAAAGCTCACAATATGGGGGAGGTCTGGAACCCAGTATGATGCCATGGTAACAGAACTGTTAAGCTCATATTGTGGAGAACATTTAGTAGAATCTTACTGCAAAAAATCAAAAATTTCTGATACAAATTGGCTGTGATATCTCTTTTCATCATATTTGAACAAAATTTGGTTGAGTGTATGACATCATCACTTGGCTAATTTGCATGTTTTAGAAACTCGAATGTCTCTGGAACGAAAAGAGATACTTGAAAAAAGTAAACAGCATTTTTCTTCTCAAGCAGACTACTTGTTTATGTTTCAAAATGGCTTAGATAGGAAAGATGCGATTTTCGTCATAGTACCACTTTAATTATTTCCATGTTGTTGCCATGGCAGGGCACCAAATTAATGCTCGCAAACTCACAAAATGGGAGTGATTTTGAAAATCTGCAAGTGAGAAAAATATCCACTAGTAAACGTTTGCAAGTTAGAATCATCCATGTCTTGCAAACATTTGGAAATAATTGGCTAGTGGTCTCACCGGTTTTCTAGAGGAAAACTTCATACCACTTTGCAAGTAGACTAAAAAGTCAAGTTTGAGCCCTGGTTTCCATGACACTGATTAGTTTGTCTTCATCGTTTCACACATATATCTGAGCACAATAATATAAGTAGGACTAAAATGAACTCTGATGATGATCAGAACATCATTATAACTTGAAAATACTGTGAACTGCTGTTGATACATCTGGATTTACTCTCTAAATACACTCTATTGATATTTAATTATTTCTGTTGTTACCATGACACTGATCAGTATCTGGGCACAATAATATGTGTAGAACTGAAATGAACTCTGGAGTTGATCAGAACATCATCATAACAATTGTAAATACTGTGAGCTGCTGTAGATATATCTGGATTTACTCTTTGAAAACACACTATTGATATTTAATTATTTCTGTTGTTACCATGACACTGATCAGTATCTGAGCTTAGTACTATACAACTGTATGTAGAACTGAAATGAACTCTGATGACGATCAGAACATCATCACAAATTGTAAATACTGTGAACTGCTGTATATATATCTGGATTTACTCTCTGAAAACATACTATTAATATTTCATTTTTTCTGTTGTTACCATGACACTGTACAGTATCTGAGCACAATACTATAATTATGTAGCACTGAAATGAACCCTGGTCGTGATCAGAACATCATCATCAAAATTATTGTAAACACTACAAACTTTGGATTACTCTCTTAAAATACACTATTGTTATTTAATTAAATTCTGTTGTTACCATGACATTGATCAGTTTCTTTAAACATTTTGTTCTTTTTCGTTTATATCTGTGCTGAATTAACTGAATTGAACTTCGCTGATGATTACAACATCAAAATATCTTAAATTGTAAACACTGAACATTTATTTACTCTCCTAAAACACATTCATTAACTAGGCCTCAGTGATCTTCATTGAAGAGTATGTCTAAGTTGATAATTCTTCCAAGTGTTTGGCTAGCCACTGATGAAAGTCAACAATGTTTAAATACCTTAGAGGAGACCTTTTAATGTCACGGAAACTGTCGTGAAATCTTGCTGGCATATGATTGAAAGGATTCAATCGCAATAAGTCAGACACCATTTCTTTCTCATCTTTAAGTGAGTCACGTGTTGTATGCTGCACAGATGTCTTGTGTATCCCCACAGAAGAGTCAAATTCCTCTACAAGCTGATGGATGCCAGTAGTTGCTTTGCAGACCTTGCTGATGGAGTTCAGGGTTTTGTTTGGCCCCTGCCTCTGGACAATGCTTTTACTGCAACGGTTTGAAATTTCTTGGGCCAGGTCGTCTTCAATATTTCTTCCCGCACCACCCCTCCAATTTACAAAAAATCCCCATTTAAACTGCTCAGCCAGGCGTGGAGTTAGCAGGCACTCGATTTGGGCTATACTCACAAACATTTCAATGGCATATTTGCTGTAAGCCCCCATTGACTTGAAAACTGACAGCAAGAGTTTCTGGTTGATGAGATTTCTGCTACCATCTCCCTCTGCTGCAGTGTCCTTCATTTGCATGACAAGAATAGCCAAGAAAATGAAACAAAGGGCATAATTCTTGACATAATCATCCTCATTGCAGCTGTCAGTGACATCTACTTTCTGTAAAAGGAACTTGTCAATGAACTTGCCAAAAGCATCATCAAAGTACTTCTTCTTGTTTTCTAAGGTTTCACGAGCAATGTTTTCTGGGAATTGATGTAATGAGGGCCTCTCCTCAAGGTCTGACATCCCAAAAAAGTTCAGGGCAGCAGTTACAATGTAAGCTTTCCCCACACTGAAGAACAACTCTTCGCTCCCTTCATAGGAGTCAAGAACTTTGGAAGGGGTAGCATTCCTTCTGTTGAATTTCTCCCTGAAGTATTTTAAGGTGCCAACTTGATTGACAGATTCTGCTTTGTGAAGAAATGAGTATGAATACTGTAAAAGGGATGCTTTGGTATGCCACATAACCGGCTTAAAGGGCGAGCAGTGTTCAAAACGATCAGCCGCTGTGTGAGAACCACACAGCAAATCTTTGGCACCTGCAAATCTCACACGAGTTAGCTGATCACCTGCAAATGCAATCTTCATATCTCTCATTGTGTCATCCTGGGTGTCTTGTGTGTGTGCATTGGTCTGTCCAGGTGCTGCAGGTCCTTCAGGAATTGGTGGATTATCTGTGTGTGGCATTTCATCTAGCAAACCTGCTTGAACATAGATTTCAGCAATCCACTTTTCATAAGTTCTTAAAATGTTAGCACAATCATCATACTTTGATTCATTTGCATTGATGATTGGCAGGCCTACTATGGTGGACTTCTCTGACATTTGTAGGCTGTAATCATGAGAAATGTGGTCAGGGATAACAGCTTTCAAGAACTTAAATTTGGGAAAGAACTCAAGAACAATTGGCCCAACAATGATCTTGGCACATTCTGCATATCTTTTCCATTCAGGTACATTTAAAGAAAAATTATGACGTGGGAAATCTTTAATGTTCCCTTTGGGGCTGTCATTGGGTAAGTGATTGAAGTTGATTCTGTTTTCAATCAGGTTACTGGCAAACAAGTGCAGATCATCATTCTGGATTTCCCTTCTCATGTGTCCCTTCAAAATTTTCAGATCCCAGTTGTCACCAGTGCCTCGGAACACACTTTCTTTTTTATTACTTTCTGCACTACTACATCTGAAAAATGACCTCCCAAGAGCTTTAGCAGGGTATCCCTTCTCCCAGTCGACAGGCACACACCAAGTTTGTTCAGTCGTTCTTGAAGCTAATACAAGGGGAGAAAAGAACAAGTGTCAAATTCAGCATGCATGCGATTGTAAAGATCACTGACTTATTGCTATATGGACATGAGACTACTACTGGAAAATACAACACAAAATCCATATGAAACTAAGTCCAGGACCCAAGTGGCATATTGTCCATATCCTCTCTAGTGAGGAAATTATTTATGAGTTTCATGGTTACTATTGCAAAAAAGACAACTGATTATATGGTGTGTCAAAAACAACTTTTTTTTTACTAAAATCGTTTGTAAAATATTGCTTTACCACCCAAAAATGAAACTCATACCTTCACGCCTCTGTGTAAATATGCTATAGATTATATCAGTGATTTTCAATGGATTCTTCAAATAGAATCTCAACCACAGCCTTCCTAATTATTGACTAATTAACGACACCAAACTACCAAACAATAGCAAAAGTTCTGTCAAGCTTTTTGGGAAAAGAGGATCAACCACAGAATGTATTCAATGTATGAATTAATGACACTACCACAGTACAGTAGGAGTAAGGGAGATGATAAAGGAAAACAATGAATGTTTGATACATCATCAGCTTACATATTATATTACTAACCTTTTTGGTACATCCACCTTCAATGACGAGAACTGTATTCACACGTCTCACCAGGTTAAGTTCATGCCACCTCTCGTTCATAAGGATCGAGTACAAAAAACTGTACTTTACTTGAAGCTCAAGCTTTGTTTCTGCGACGGAGTTCTCCTTGACAGACACTGCGTTCATGACCTCAACAAGAAAAGGGAAGTTCGTCTTCAATTCAAGCCAAACTTTGTTAAAATCAAATTCTTTCATGCTATCATAATCATTTCCATATAATACGGAACCTTGCGAACGCTTGCACAGCTTTGCACACGATGTTTTCAACTCCTCACTAACGGTTTTCTTCAACTCTTTAACAACACTTGGACAGTGATCTTTCAAGATAGCAGCCAAGACAGTGACATCCTTGTGGCTGAAGGCTTGTATAATCATTTTTTGCTGTCTTTCAGTCAGTAACGACTGAGCTTCTCCTGTTGATTTAGGCCTTAAAACAGTTGCAGCTTGCTGAGATGGAATTGCTGCTCTACAGATCTTGATGTTGTTCACGTTGACGGCTGATTCATAGAAGTTATTGTGCAATCATGTCCGGTAGCATCTTGCAGTGTTACGAAAGACGACTGTTCTACAGACCTCGAAGTATTTCGCGCCGGCTGATTCACAGAAGAGGTTGGGCAGGTATCTCCTGTTGATTTAGGCATTAAAATTGTCGCAGTTTGTGGAGTTGAGAAGGAAAGCTGCTTTCGTGTTGGTGTGATTGGCTTCGACAGCTCATCCACGTGTACAAAGCTTTCGGATGGCATATTCCTTGATAAACGCTTCGACGGCTGAAGCGAAGAAGGTGAAAGCTGTACGCATCGCTTGACAGCATATTCTGCGCTTTGATCCGAGAGCGTATTCTCTATGGATTGAGCTTTCTGAATAAACTGTTCCATCTTGTTTACGAATGAAACACAACTCCTACACAAGACCTTTGATCTTTGATTTCGTCCTCCGAAATTTTTATGCCACAGGTTTTATGGACTTTGGCACACAGATCTTTTCCTGAACCAGCTTTGCTGAATATTCGTAGCATATAGCGACTCTCATGAGAATCACCACAGAGTCGGCAAGCTGGATTTCGAGGAGAAACCTTCGTCGGAGTGGACATACCTTCCGCCATTTTGATTTCGGCATAATATATAAATTACCTTTATTTCGCCAAGTTTCGCATGAATTATTTAAAAACGATCAACCAATCAATATAAAGGATTCACTGGCCGATCCCAGGGCCTTTTCCCGCCCCACCCCCAAGCCAGGGAAGGGAAAAGGTCCTGGGAACGAGGTTGCTCCCAATTTTCTTTTTGGATACCAGAAGTACTTACTAAGATCTACTTTCTCCGGATAGTTTTAAACCGCGCAAAAATACCCCTGTATTAGTAAGCATCACCGATAGGAAACCCGAGTATCTCGAGATGCGCAGAACGTATGCGCAATAACAATAGTAAGCGCCGCCTTTAAAGGCTCGTTCGATTGGGAAATCCGGACTTGGATCTTAAAATCTGGATTTTCGGATTTCCAATCGAACACAAAATCTGAAAACGGATTTTGTCGCAGATTCCACTAACTGGAAATCCATGTCAGGAAGGATTTCAATTAGTGAGATCCGCGACAAAATCCGTTTTCAGATTTTGTGTTAGATTGGAAATCCGAAAATCCAGATTTTAAGATCGAATGCCTTTTCAAAGTCTACAAACAGAAAAATTCTCTGATTGTTTTTAGTGTCCGAAAATTCCATTATATCGCTTAAAAGTTGTATTGCGAGTTCCAGTAGTAATACTTGATATAAGTTTTATGTCAGTAAGTGGACCATTGCCACTTTTTCATTTGGGTCTGTCTAAAAAGCCACTTTTCTCTTATGAAGTTAAGTTAAGAGTAGAGTCGCACACGAGCCACACTGGGGCACTAACGGCCAGAGACCATCCTGGCTTTTGTGGCATGAAGCATTTCTGGTAAAGTTCGGTAGGTAAAGGCACACCTTATTTAACGTCGGAAGTTTCCTTTAACCTCTAGAGGGTATTCTCCCAGGAAGCCGACGTTGTGCTCATTTTACCTTCTTCTGTCCATCAGTGCTCTCCGTTTTAAGGGAATGAAAAGCTACCTGAAGCTACACAAAATGGAAAGAAGTCGAAACAAGGTTGTGAGATCACTAGGGATCGAGCTCGGGACCTCTCGCACAAAAGCCCGCGCACCAACCAACCGTGCAATCCTTACCCCTATTTCTTTCATAAGTAAGAGTATCGTTCCTCTCTCCTGGACGGGATGATGGTCCTTCGTACCCTCCCCCCCCCCCCCCCCCCCCATCCTCCCTTTCTCCCACACCGCGTGGAATAGTGGTCGTCGGTGCCCATTTTTACACTCGTTTGGTGGGGAGAGACCTCGTGGAGAAAAAGTTCTAATTACGCCTTCGTGCACCCGCTTTTTTTTCCTTTCTTATGAAAAACAGTTTTCGTTCATTTTAAAAATACAGCTAGTAAGAACTCGGCTTCCCTTCACAAAGTTAGCATGAGTTCGAAATCAGTCGTCACTTGTATGAAAAGTAGTGGTAATTAATAAACAATACCACTTGGGATCGCCTTGAAACCGAAGGTGGAGTCACTTGGAAATGGCATTTTAAAACCAACTTTACTTTTCAAAACCACTTTACTTACCTGGTTTCACGATTCTTACAAACTCATCTAAGGCAATGGGCTTAACGTGGCCAATAGTCAAGCTGCCCACACAGATGACAGCATCGTATTGGTCATCATCGATACCAGGGATGGCGTCCTCTCCCAACGCAGCACAAAACGTTTTCTTGTAAATATTCATCTTTTGTGCTTCGTCCAACATCTTCTGAGAGATGTCTAGAGCATCTATGTTGCGGTAACCAAGATCATATAGAATTTTTCCCACCAAACCTGTTCCAGCGCCTGCATCAAGGATTCTTATGTCCATATTATTGTTGTTCGTCACTTCTTTTAGGACTTGGTGGAAGATTGGGGGACAGGTCTTGTATGCAACATACCCAGCATTTCCTGTTACCTAGGGTGAGCAAATGAGCAAGGGTTAATACGTTTATCACACAGAATATATGAATAGCCATCCACAGGAACAGGTGTAGCTCATTTACCACTCCCCCTTCAATCAAAAAAGTCTTTAGGGCCTCTTCATATCAGCCTGATTTACAACAACAACAACAACAACTTTATTACCCTTTTTCCTGATTGACCAGGAAGCTCGGTTAGCGCAATGAAATTGGCTCTGTGTTCTGTTTATATGACTAATTTCAGCCCGTGTTTCCAGAATGAAATCTCAGGCTGACGCGATAATTCAAGAATGAAATCTAACGAACAATCCAGAGAAGATCATTTTCTCGCTTTTGTGCTGGCTCTAGCTCTAACTGGACTGGTGCTTTAAAAGTGTTCGTATGGAAAAATAGGGACTCAGCAGATTAATTTTGAGACGTCCAACTGGTTGTGGGATGACCACTTTGACATTTACAACCGGTACCCGCAAAGAGCTAACTAAACTTCTTAGAACTATTCCAGCGAGATTAAACTCGTGACGTTCGGATTTTAATTTTGACCTCTTGATGATGCTCAATGTTGCCACAGAAATGATTGACAATAAGGAAGTAGGCAACGTTCAATTGTAAATTCCCTCTCTTTGCTTTAAGACCTGTCGTAATATATAAATTTAGCCAAGCCTAAAAGCAGAGCTCCCATGCAGGTTATTTATTCCTACAATAAGTTAACCTAGCTTGAGCCTGCGATCCAATCCATTCTTAAATAGTTTTTTTTGTAGGCCCAGAGCGAATGAAAAACGGAAGATCGTTACAAAAGTATCGTCCAATCATAGTGGCAGAATTCTTTTTGAATGTTACTTCTATAAGAGGGATGATAGAGTTGTTCTGAAGAGACATTGCGAGTGGAGTGGTATAACTATGTTGTTCAGATAAAAGGGATATTGTAAAATTAGAGGGTTTGGAATCACATAAGAGATCAAAGAAAAGGAGACATGTATGAAGTTTAGCAATGTCTGGAAATTTCAAAATGCCTAATTATAAATTGATATAGTGCAGGGAGGAATAAATTATACCAGTATAACAGTTATTCCAGGGATAAATCTGCTATTGTATAGGAATAACTATACCAGGAATAAAAATGGGTTCCCGGAAGCACAATTTATTATCCTTGGAATAGCTATTCCAGGGATAAAATTGCTATTCTAGGAATAAATATTCCAGCAAAGGGGATTCCCATATGACAAACAGGTTTGGCGGGAATTGAGTGCAATGCGCGCGGACTGCCGGTGACCCAATGCATCTCGTGACCCGAAGAGGTCAAAGTCGACGACATAAATAGCATCATTCCTTACAGGAATAATGCCCCTTTTTCCTATCAAGACAGTGTCAAGATTTTCCAGTAAAGATAAACCTCGACTTCACTGATTCAAATAAAGCTAAACTTGTTGTTGTACTGGCTTAAGTATGATTTAAAATTGCAATTTGATTTAGGCAGGACTGCAGCTAAGTCAGAAACAACATTACAAAAATAATTGTTCAAGGCAGTAGCAAAAGGAGAGGGTTGATGATATTGCTTACTATCTACAGAAGTTTTCTCAATGTGACAAATGGGTCGTTTCGCTTATTGATAATATAATTAATATTATCTCATATGTTTTTGTTTTGTATTATTAGAGTTAATCAAAACTGTATTATAGTGGAGTCTGCGATAATGTTGATTAATATATTTTATTATTATATTTTATTCCGGTACTTTTATTTATTATGCCATTCCATCATTTGTTAAGAGCGACAGACGGGATGCCATTTTATAGAGCTTATCAAGCGTTTACACACACTAGGCGACCAGTCGCAGCCACAGCTTGCTCCGTGTGCACAACAAGTCGCCTGTTCGGTGCACAGGCAGTGATCTCGTATGATGGGGAATGTAAACTAGTTTTACAATGACTGCAAAATTCTCGTGCGCTCATTGGCTAATTTTTGTTGTCAACTTGACCCTCCGTGAGGGTAAACTGGGTTGCCTGTGGTACGTGCACCGTTCCAGACAATTTTTTTCAAGTTGGGGGGTTAATTAAGACCATTTAAGGGGTCACCCAGAAGTCATACCAGCAGAGGCCCTTTGGCTCACAGGTCCTCACACGTTTGTACGACGAAACAGATCCTTTTCTGAGGTGAAAAACCTGGCTACCGGCCTATTAATTAATCATTTGTCAGAAAGAAGAAATTCCTGTCCTCTTTATAAAAAAATAGACACGCATTGCTTACTTGTGGTAGTGAAGTAACACTGCGATTTATTCCATATAAAATGTCAACTGAGCTGTGTGTTGTCTTCCAGGAGATTCAAGTTGTCCTTGCGTAGTATGTAGCTCTAACAGTGCGCGATATTGTTTTGGTATTGTCTATCATTGTAGTGCCATGGTAGAAGTCTTGGGTAAATAGCCTGAGAAGACATGTGGTTACTAGCAAAGTACTGAACCCAGAAAAATTGAAGAAAATAAATGGGAAGTGAGAAACATTAGCTTCTGGGCTGACATGTTGATAATTTTCAAGCTCCCTCACAACTTCTTTTCACCACAAGTTTAAGCTTCCCCTCTGAGCATCTGACAGCTTTGTAAAACAAAGTTTACTACAGTTAAATGCTATCCGGCGGGTTTAGTATCTGGATGGGTGACCTAAAACATATACCCCTTCGTAAAACAGAAGCATTGGACCGAAAATACTATTAACACTAACAAATGCGAACTCAGCAAGGTACAGATTTTGTTAGCTTGCTTTATGTAAAAACAAATATTGATGCAAAAGTAAATAAATAT
Organism: Montipora capitata; assembly: GCA_949126865.1. NCBI lineage: Eukaryota > Metazoa > Cnidaria > Anthozoa > Scleractinia > Acroporidae > Montipora > Montipora capitata. The sequence goes on from OX421451.1 coordinate 12,168,076, forward strand.
TGATACACAGTTTTTAGAAAGAGCAGAATAACATATTTACGACATGAAAACAACATTAATTTTGAACCGTGAATATAGAATATAAAAAGTTACGATCAGCGACAAACATTTTGGGAGATTTTTGCTACGTTCAATTTTGTTATTGTACTTTTGGCTGCACAAACAAATCGCAAAATCGAAAGTGACATCGCCGGAATTCAGCGGGCGCCGTGATTAAGTTACCGCGGCATGTTTACTCGCCAAACAGTGAAGCACCTGTGTCAAATGATGGCAAGATACCGGGTTTTCGTAAGTTTTTTTTTCTGTCAAGTGTTATAAAGTTTGACAATAAATGAGCGAATTCAAAACAAAGATCACAATCGCCCAAACTCTTGAGGTTGACCATTGTTTCTACAAAGTCAAAAATTTACTCTCCAAGACGAGGTTATTTATCACCAGGTAATTCCATCATTTTGGAAATAGCAGCTACTTTATTATTCATCGGTGTCACAAGTTTTTGCTTATTTTGGGGCTCATTTTGTTGAAACTCAAGCACGCTTCCAACAGCCCTGGACCCGGTTGTTCGAAAGCCGATTACCTTAATCCAGGATTAGCGTAAACTTGTTTCATGTTTTCAACTTTTTGGTGAAAATTTATTTTCCTTATTTTTGTTTTTCAAGATTTATTTCTTCTTCTGTAAAGTTTTGCCGAATATCAGCGTTGAAAAGCATTTGGGAATAGAGAAATGAACTCCTTGGTTACTTTTTAATCTGGGATTAGCGTTAATCGGCTTTTGAACAACCGGGCCCTGTTTATTTTCGTGAACATTTCCTGCTTACAGATCAATACTAAAAATATCCTCCCGAATCACATTTCAACCTTAAGCTCGAAAATTCAATACACAACATGATAGTATAATTCACAAAGGCAGAAAATATCACAGAATCCTTTCCCAGCGAAACATTTTATTGAAACAAACAACGTAAGATGTACTAAAGCGCCATTCGCGTTGCAATGACTTTCGACGCCATTGCTGGTTAAAGAGAATAACAAACTCACGAGGCAGAATGTATATTGATATTTAATTAAGTTAGCACAACAGAAAGACGCTAACCTCATTTTGACACGAAAATGCTTTACTATTGCCATAAAAACTATCCAGTTAAGCTCGCATATTATAAAACATGATGAATTCATAAAGGCCACCTTTTCCAGCGAACAATTTTTTGAAACAAACAACATATTTGCTATTAGAGGCAAAAACTCCTTCCTATTTCATTACGTGCGTGAAGAGAAAAAACTCAATCGTGTCAAATATGCGCAATATTACAACAAACTAACATTTAAGAGTGGCTGTCTGTAAGGATCGAGAATCGGCGGTCAGCGACCCATTTGGCGAATCCCTGATATTTTGCCCAAAGTTAGCCTTGGGTAGACTATTTTCAAAAATCATATTCAAAAGTTCCAACGATTTTGTTTACTTGGGAAATTTGGCAAAAATTAAAAGTGCGGTCAAAATGCGGTCAAAGTGCGGTTTTTTGGTTGATCAAAAGGTGCGATGATGAACCTCCGCCGAAGTCTTAAAATAAAATCAGTTGACCTCAAAATAACAAGAATTTCAAAGCAATCAATCTTCTACACTACCAATGTTTTAATCTTTTCAAATATGATAGTACAATGGTTTTTCAGGCCATTTAGAAAACAACTTCGGAGACCGCTTTCGATGGCGGCAAAATGTAGCTAATATTCATCAGGATAAAAATGTTCCTGGTATGTCAGTTTTTAACAATTAAGCATTGCAGAGCTAAAATATAGGTCTTAAAGATTTACCAAGTAAAGTTTCAAGGTCGAACTCGGAACGCTTCCCTTCGAAGGAATCGAAACTCTGAGCAATGTTAACGTGCAAAAATGGCGCTGGATTTATAACAAAAATCTAACATTATAGTTACAATCACTTGCGTTACAATATCAAACTAAATTTTCCTTTGACAATTTTAAGTTTGCCGCTTATAGAAATACCCAAGAGCTCATAGGAGACACATCCAGTGCTTTGAACAGATCAGTTTGATGTAGATAGTCCACTTTGGTTATCGCAAGGTAATGTAAACAAACCTGATAAATCAGTTAAACCAGCCGCCTTTGTGTCAAACTATCCATGCATCCAGGACGTTTTCCTAGATATTTATCGTTCGCCAAGGTTTCTTGAATGAAATAGTAATTGTATGACTTTAAAAAAAACGAAGGTAGTTTGCTGGAAAGATCGTTGAAATTTTGGAAATAATTAGTTATTACCGCGACAATAATAATAACCGGCAAAGTGCCACATTATAGCTTTTGGCGGTATTTAATCATACAACGTTGCTGAAAGCCATTTTCCACTACAGGGAGAGTTTGAATCGACGTTAGTTTTCACAATTTCAAACATTTTTTGTTTTTAGTATCTGAAACACGTAAGGCTACATGTGTTAAGAAATCGAAACAAACGGCATTCTGTCATAAACCGTATGTTGATATTCGAGTCCAGTAAATGTAACGCAATCTCAGTTACCCTCTCCCTTCCACCCAGCGTGGTCTTAAAACTTAAACGAGTTAATTTTGCTCAAATTAGTATTTTTCTAAAACGAAGTATTATTTTCACGAACCGGTAGGAATAATAATATTAAAAAACAACAACAACAACAATAACTTCCCACCCGCGGGATAAACGTTTTGACATGTTGTCACGATGGGGGTGGGGAAGGAGTACGTTTAGAAGTAAAAATTTTTCGCAGGGTATTTTTCAAAGTAAGATCTTTGTTTTAGGTCTTGCTAAACGCAGTTATAAAATGAATTTCATTACTTCATCCCGGTAGGGGAGCTTTCTTTGATATTGTTTTTTTGGTTTTGTTTGGTTTTGTCATTGACTCTCAGACTTGGGGAGGAGGGGGTAGTCCCACTTCCTGTGGAGGCGGCTCTGATCGCAATATTCTCATTACGTAAGTGGCTTTAGTTCAACCCCAAAACAGTTCCCTTCATTTTCATAGTTTAAAAAAAACCTAAAAGGTACTGCTACAGTTGCGGTCGAACCCTAGGCGATACCACTCCACAGATTTCATCCTCTAAAAGGCACCAACCTAAGAGGGAGAACCTGGGAAGGAGGTACCAGTAGAACCTTGGCAATTTTTTGAGGGAGTACCCCTTCCCCCCGTTTTCAACCCGTTTTATAAAACTGGTTGTGGCTAAAACACTTCCAGGAAGCTATTAATAAAAGAGTTACTTTCGGCATGTGCACTTTTTGGCTATTTCCTCTAAGAGTGCCAAGTATGGAGCCTTCTTGCGCACAGGCGGGACAGGTGCATCAAGGCCGAGATCCTCGCACAAGCGCTGAAGCATCGGTAGCTTGAGGACTTTCAAGTTACCACTGAGCGCCATTTCACATAGGTTGTACTGATCGTATACCAGAGGATGGTTGAGCTGAATAGTTTCAACGACCTCCTTCGCTGCACTAAAGTTAGCTTCCTCTTGAGATGCCCGGATATCGGCTTCATCTGCTGGGTCCTTTTGCCGTAGTGTAGCGCTTTGCCTTGAGAAGAAGGACGCAATCTGCAAACTGGTTAGGAATTCTGAGGACTGGAAAAGTCGCACACCATCTGCTCCACGGGCGCGTCTCATTTCCCTCGCCACAACCTCGGCGTCAAGCTTACGGCCCGTTGTTTGACCGATAGAGAATTTCGTCAGTAAGTAAGACTTTTGCTTTTCGCTGAATCTATACGCCTTCTTTGCTGCTCTGAGGGCCCATCCCTCATTTGGTACAAAGTGACCCTCCTGGTGAGCAACTGGGGCTTTAAGAGAGGGCAATATGCCAACACCTTCTTCCAAATGGGTCTTGTACCCCATTTTCGCTAAATCCATTAGAGAATATTTCTCCGGGGATCGGGAACATTTTTCTACAGACAGATGTTTCTCTAAAGCAGACACTCTTTGGAACACACGAACGCAGCCGTCTTGAGGACAGGAATAAACCCCTGTGGATAGGTCACTGTCTTCCGAAATGACACCAGATGGCTCGGCCACAGTTGCTGATGTTGAAGCTGTCTGTCCAACCTGTTTTTCAGATTTACATCGGAAGGAAGTAAAATCTCCTTCGGAGAATGATTTCTGAAGTACTTGGTATCGAGGACCTTGGGTAAATAAATTAATACCAATAAAGAGTTGTTTTCTGATTTCTTTTTCAAATCATTTATAAGTTTTTAAAGCAAACATGACAGAAATAAACGTATGTTCCCAATACATGGGTATTCATAGCTCGGTTAGTAGAGCGCTGCCGCGCTAACGTACGTAGAAGTTATGGGTTTTCCCGTTTAAGCCACCCAAAAAATTGAACAAAATGGTAATTCTTTAAATTGCTCCTACAACTGCGACAATCATTTCTTCATTTATCAGAACCAAGAATATTGCGTGGGACTTCAAAGGTATCTGATACATGTACTCGCAGATAATTATTGTATGGTAAGGTTCTCCAATAAAGTAAGGGTCTTACACTTTTGCATTTTAATGCAGAACTTAAATTTAGCGGCAACTCATCCATGAATTCTCAGTAGCTCACTTTTAGTTTTAATTCCCATACTTACTTGATGAAGATCCTGGATTGATGATTTTTCCGCGACCAACACAATACGCACGCCAACAGGTAACAGACTCTGTAGAGCTAAACTCAAAACTGTTCAGTTTTGTAATGCCAGTAATAGTTTGCCCACTGTCAGGTGTTTCGATGATCGTATCAAGGGAAACAACTCTTACACCTTTCAATCCACCATGCGATAATAATGCGTCTTTAAGCTCATCGGCAGTGCAAACATCATTGCCTTCATCAATAAACGCCCTGATATGTCTTTTACAGCTTGCAGCCAGCCGGTCTGCTGCCCCTTTTCCGCCTTGGGGATCGCTAAAATCTACGCGGACTACTTTTACTCCAGTGCTTGCTGCCATCTCTCTGCAAGCTAGTATCGTGCGAGTGGAGTGGTAACAGCCTGCGTTGTCTTGTCTGAAGTAGGCTTTGTTTATCTCAGGGTGCTCGTGCTTGAGTGTTTCCAAGACATGATGCATTATGGATGCCACAGCTGAACTCCCCTGGCTGCAGGACTGAACTGCGTGGATAAAGGCTTGCCACTGTAGTTCCTCCTCCTTCCGTCTGTACACCACCGATATGTGCCATGATAACCCACGCTTGCCAAACCAGTCCGTTTGGGACTCACGGTATCTATGAGGAAGAAACTTCATCGCCCAGTCGTTGACGATAAAAACTGTCTCCTGATCAAGAGCGTCGATAGCGTCCAAACGAGCCTGGTCCTGGTGAGCCGACCTCAGCAGATGACATTTCCATGACTGGATGGCAAGCACAGAAGCGTTGACTAAGAACAGGGCCTCTTCTTTGTCATCTTGCGTGGCAAACGATGCTCTTTCTACTGCAGAGGAAATGTTCTGAAGAGTTGAGTGCAGGATCTCACATTGCTCACAGCATTCTTCGTGTTTGTGGCTACACTGCTGCTGCAGATCAGGACTGGTGGAGTCACTTAAGGCAAACACACTGCAATGACTCGCAATCTCAGATGAAGAACACACGTGGACCTGTAAGATGTTTAAAACACACAGCATTTATTGTGACAAATAGTGACAATTAAAATAATTCTTTAAATTTTATACTTAAAGTCTTTGTAAAGAATGATTAAATTCTTTCCAATTGCTGTATTTATTCGATCAACCGCCCTGGGCGCTTATTAAATTTTTGGACCTTGAGAGTGGGCGCTTATTCGAGGCTGGGCGCTTATTAAATTTTCACCATTTTCAGCAAAAGTAGTATGTTTATTTTGTAACAAAACAATAAATGGTAGTACCAAACGCGAAGATGTAACAAAAGGTTTCTGTAAAATACTCTGAAGAAAACTCCGCCTTCGGGGAAGTCTCTTGAGTACTTATTCAATACTTTTCGGGGGGTTAGAGGGGGGAGGGGGTGGGGTGGTGGTGGGCGCTTATTTTAGTTTGCGTGGGAGGAAAAGGGGGTAGGCACTTTTTCGAGGCTGGGCACCTAATCGAGGTGGGCGCTTTTTCGAGGTTGGGCGCTTATTCGAAAAAATACGGTATTATTATTTTTAATTAAGCCTTACCTTAAAATCACTTTTAAGGTATAATTTTGAACCCTTGAGCAATTCCACGTACTGCAACTCCCACTCTTTCCCGAGACCGAGCTCTCCAAGTCGGCGGACTAAATTCTCTAAGTCTTCAAAGGCACGCGCACCGTCTGCGGCCACGTAGTCAAGTCCTTGGAGAGATTTTCGGACCGAGGCCTTGCATTCCTCCAATACACGAAGCATAGTACGCTCACTGAATGGTTTAAAGCCAGTTTCGTGGCAGTACTGAGCGTACTGACGTGCTATTCTTTGGGGTATCATCGTCCTTATGACGTTTGGTATCTCAACCAGGTGGCCAGAAGAGAGTTTCAACGTTTTCTGCCCAAATGGTAGATCCTGCACCAAATGCGGACTTGTTATATACGATAAAAAATGGTCAAGTTGCTTCAGATCAACCTTTATCCTCGGCGAAGGGTGGTGCGTTGTGGGAGCCCCGCTACCATACTGTAAGCGATGCAGGTTGGCCAAGCTATAGCGATATCTAGTTAAGCCTGGTATAAATCTTGAAATATCATTGAAGCTGGCAACGCCTGTCATGATAGACAAGATCTGCCTTCTTGTCTCCCACCCTTGAGCTTTACCGTATGCCTCTGCTAAGGCCTGAAGATAATTCTTGGACGTTTGTGATAATTCATCGAGTTTAAGAGCTTTGTTCATGGCAGGGGACGAGACGACCGCTTGCCAAAGAGAACCTGCATAATTAGGTGTAAGATCTTGTAGGACTGAAGAAAAGATCTCCACTGTCCTTTTGGTGTATCTCTTCTTAGTGCTCTCTCCAGCTTTATCCCATTCCATCCAGGGCTGAGTTATTGGCGGGATGTTCTTCGAAACCAGATATTCGTTCAACTTTTTACGAGGTTCTTGCATAGTGGTTGGGGCCTCGTCACTCGTCGAAGAAACAAGACTTCCGGTATCCGGACTGAGGAACGTCTCATCATCCCGCCCTCTTGACGATATCTCCAGCCTCTTCAGTTCAGTTGCAAGGTCATCAGACGATAACTCACTACTAGTTGTTTCTGCACTTGAACGGCCTGTTTCCCCCTCTACCTGAAACAGTTCAAACAAATATATTGTGTAATTACTATAAAGCATGATAAAATGTTTATTTTGTTTTATTTTATTCATAAGCCAACACCCACACAAACCCGTTAAGAAAGAAAGAAAGAAATGAAAAGAAATCCCCTAAAGTAAAAAAGGATTAAAAAGGAAATGAAAGAATGAATGATGAATTTCTTTTTGGAAGGAAAACATTTCATACCATCGTTAAAGGAGCCACTTAAGCGAACCATTTACACTAGTGTTTCTTATTACTACTTACCAACAAATGGGGCTCGGGTAACTCTTGCAGGTGCGAGACCCCGGGGACGGGCTCCACCCCACCTGAAGCAAACACTAGAGTTTGGTTGGGCATGGCCTGTTTGCTGATATACTCGTTGCATTGTTTACAAATTGCTTTAAATGGAGAAACAAAAGCAACACAAAATGAACAGACGAACAGAAATTAATGTCAATATACTGTATAAACAATACATTTAAAACATACATAGAAAGAAGAGAACTTCCTGCCCGCAAGACCAATATTTTTGAATGAGGACTGCAAGGTGTGCTTGGATTACCCGCACCCCCAAGGCAAAAGTGACCCCTGCGTAATACAAACAAGCGACACGTGATAATTGATACATCTTAAAAGCGCCTTTCCCTCTCCTTGCACGCTCTCTCCTCTCTTGTCACTGTCTCGTGGAAATTTCTTACTGTTTCTTTAATAGAGTGCTAGCAAACTCCTCGCCTTGTGTGCCACCTTATATGTGATTCTTAACCGTGAAAAATTACCATTATCTAACCAATCTTCGCAGAAAAGTTTGCAACTTACGTGATCCAACTGGAATACATGTGTTCGTGGTTTTGAAAATAAACGCCGACTTCAAGCTATCCACTCGGTGGCTCCCTTTAGCAGTTGTAGTTTTATGTACTGCTAATTCTTTGGGCACTGTACACATGGTCTTCCCTGTCCTCCAGCGGATGCCGAAATCAGCCCTGTGCCTTGGACAAATGCTCAAGGCATAGTGATGTTCTTCCACAGAGAAAACCCCTAGAAGGAGAATTTGTTGAGAATAACCACCCTCAAGTGCACGATGATAAAAAGTAAAACGTATAATAATAATAATATAGCTGATAAAAAGACCAAAATATTATATTTTAGGGTGGTATTTACCTGCTCTGGCTAACAGCAACTTTATTTCAGATCCTAAACCCTCATCTGCGCTGAGGTTTAAGATCTTTAAATGGCCAGTTACATCTTTTGTACAGTCTTTGAGCGCAATACATTCCAGCTGACCAGGATAATCTGTGGACTGACCGCAAGGTGTGCCCTGGGAAGGGGTGACCTTACCTAGAAGCGCTTTGTAGCTACAGTGAGCCATTCAAGAAAAGATGAGACCGAGTTAAACAAGGATATATGACCAACGCTGTATTTTCAACCTGTTGCGAAATGTTGTTGCACAATAGTGACGGGTGCTCGTGTGCACGGTTGCGTGACTCTCTGGTAAATTTCCTGTGCGCCAAGCATGCACGCATTTCGAAGCGCCACAAATGGATCTGAATATGAACTTTAAAGCCTCTGATGTGTTTTTACAGAAAGTTTGCAATGGTGGACACAAAATGGAGAAAAGGATAAGGTAAATGTAAATTTCGTTTTCGGTTTCAGTCGTTCATGGTGTCAGTGCCAATTTTACAATAGCGCCGAATTAGTGTAGTCTTTGTTTGTTTGTTTGGGTTCGGATTACTTTGTTTAACTCCTTTTCACTTCTGTGCAATTCAACGAAAAGTCGTGAGTTGATAGTATTAAAAATATTTGGAGTACTGTATTGCTCGCATCCTGAGCGCTTGAGACATCGAAACAAGGTTGCATTTACAGGATACGGCGCTTTAGGAAGATCAAGTGACTGAAGTAAAAATTCCAGGCAGTCTTGAGATATGTGGGGTTAGTAATTCTTTTCAACCGATCTTTATTTTGAAACTGTTTAGGTCTGAGAGGCCAAATGTGTTTATTGCGTTTAACCTAATCTAAAACGACTTGTGAATTTCAAACGAAAGAAGATATGGAAAGTGCCCTTCTGATCGAGTGACGGGACGAGAAAAATGTTTTTTAATGTTTGTTGACAAGCGCTGATAATATTACAAAGTTAACTGACTTGTCTCTTAGAAAGCGTACTGAGATAGACCTTGAAACTTTACTTGGTAAATCTTTAAGACCTATATTTTAGCTCTGCAATGCTTAAACTTAAAATTGTCAAAGGTAAATTTAGTTTGATATATTTTAACGCAAGTGATTGTAACTATAATGTTAGATGTTTGTTATAAATCCGGCGCCATTTTGCACGTTGATATTGCTCAGACTTCCGATTCCTTCGAAGGGAAGCGTTTCGAGTTCGACCTTGAAACTTTACTTGGTAAATCTTTAAGACCTATATTTTAGCTCTGCAATGCTTAATTGTTAAAAACTGACATACCAGGAACATTTTTATCCTGATGAATATTAGCTACATTTTGCCGCTATCGGAAGCGATCTCCGAAGGTGTTTTCTAAATGGCCTGAAAAACCATTGTACTATCATATTTGAAAAGATTAAAACATTGGTAGTGTAGAAGATTGATTGCTTTGAAATTCTTGTTATTTTGAGGTCAACTGATTTTATTTTAAGACTTCGGCGGAGGTTCATCATCGCACCTTTTGATCAACCAAAAAACCGCACTCTGACCGCATTTTGACTGCACTTTTAATTTTTCTCAATTTTCACAAATAAACAAAATCGTTGGAACTTTTGAATACGATTTTTGAAAATAGTCTATCCAAGGCTAACTTTGGGCAAAATATCAGGGATTCGCCAAATGGGTCGCTGACCGCCGATTCTCGATCCTTACAGACAGCCACTCTTAAGGATCAAACCGTTTCCATGAAGAGCCTCTTCCTTGAATAATGAAGCACAAAATAGACGACAAGCTTTCTTTCAAATAATTATTGGCTGTCACATTTCCAATTATTTTTTTTTACCTGAAGACTGTGCAGAGTTGATCACAGATCCACTTAAGGACGTTCGCGCTAATTGTTTGTGCGCAACGTTACTGCGCAGGTAACGCGACTGTAAAATGTCACGCATTACTTCGAGCATTAGTGAAGTTGAGGTTTTAAATTCTTTGCAAAAACCGTGGACGATAAGTCTTGCACAGCGTTGGATCAAAGAAGATCGCGATCAGTCAAAATTGATTTAAAATATTTATGAAAGTCAAGTAGACTACTGTACGACTGATATTCGCGAGGTTTTATCAGTCGTGCACTAGTCTACTTGACTTTCATACATATTTTTCAAGCATCAGTTAAAATAACATGGCGACAAAAACGCCGAGCAAAAAATTCCAGGCCGGCAAAAGAATGGCACATTTATTTCCGAATCATCATGAAACTTGAAAGAGGAGTGAGCGGGAGGATGGAAAAGCTCTGGAAAAGGCAGCTGATCGAGTAGACTAGTGGCTGAAAGTTTGGAAAACTCGTGGACGAACCGTTGCGTAAATTTAATGGGCCTGTTTCTTTTTTATGTTTTTATTACCCTACGAACTTAAGTTCAAAGTGAATGCATGTTTTTAAAGTTCTTTTCCTTTACTTTCGTGAAAATTGAGCAGTATTTTCGTCCTCGTGCGGACCTGCGTGGAACCAATCAGCGATTAAATTTCACAAAAAACAAACTCCAGAGGATGAGCATGACGGCAATGGAGAGATATTATACAAAACACCAACCAAATGAAGATGACCCCTGCTTAAAACTTCGTTGCTATGCTCGAGAAAGTTTTTTTTCGGTAAAAACCTTTCATCTCTTCACCGATCGATCCTCTCTTGGGTTCCAGTCCTTGCCCGACAGGTCACGCAAAAGCGTGACAAACGAAATTTCCAAGAGCTTTGCAAAATCACATCGATTTTACTCGTTCAGATCATCGGTGACCCCCATTTTTTAAATCATGAATCACTTACTTTACTTACTATCTACAAAATATGATGAAATGAAAAAATTCTCACCGTAAGAAGTTATCTTTTTTTAACATTTTCTTTCGTCGTGCCATCGAATTCCGATGGTGGTTGCAACGGATAGAGCTTACGAAAACCCTCGTCGAGGATGAACTCTACTGTTTACCACATCCCTAGCGGCATACAATTATCTAAAAATCTCACTCCTATAAACCTATCCACGGAAACTTTCACTCCAACAGTTTATTTTTATGATTTTCGATGGATGAGCAGATGAGGCTACATCTCGCTATTATGACCGATTTCTCGAAATTAAGGCATTTTTCCACTGCCATTTTCTCCGAAACAAAGTCGGTGACCTTCTCTTTTTTTTTCATTTTTGGAGTAAGTACTTTATGACCTAACTCTAGGCGAGAAATGAAGAAAATCTCACCGTAGGAAGATTTTGGCGCGAACGTCCTTAAGGTGTTCGATTCGTTCTCTGTCTTTGTTGAACCCATAAGTTACCAGAGAATTTTCCATTTGGTTTCAGTGTTCTACATAACAGCACACTTGGTAAAATCTTAGAAATGCAGCTCACTTTGATTTCGGCTCGACGGGCGACAGATTGTTGTCGAAGTGCATTACTCGTCGCTTTTAAGATTCCACCGCCTGTCTTGTTCAGTATCTAATTGACTTGCCATTATTGAGCTTCATAAGGGTATATTTTGTTCAAAGATCCACTAAAACACCAATTCGCGTTACATGACTTTCGACGCCATTGCCGGTTAAGTTAATCGTTCTACTGTGTCCACCAGAGAAATCTACGCATTTCCCACTACCCTCTCGATCCTAAGAAAATACGCGCAGAAGGCTCTATGCACAAAGACACCACTTAGCAGGGGAGTGACAGGCAAGACTTTTACCGACATGGAAAAAAATAAAAAATAAAAATAAATAAAACAAGCAAATGAAACGCAGATCCTGACTGGGTTTGCCATACTGGCAACCCAGTAATAAGAAGACAGACACATAAATTTATATTTCATGCGTTTCGAATAGTTTAATTTATGCAAAATTTTGGGAAACGTCGATCTGTTACTTTTTAACCAATAGAAAGTCTCCGTTTTTTCATTAAGAGAGAGAGAGAGAGAGAGAGAGAGAGAGAGAGAGAGAGAGAGAGAGAGCGAGGCAAGTTATGAATTTGGTCAATTGTATATTAGCGGCTTCGGCCTGTTTACAATAATTTATGCATTTCTCCAGTGTGAGCTTTGACTCTTGCAATGGTTTCTTGCGAAGGCCATTATCTAAAATGCCACGCACAATTTTATCTCGTATCATCTCATCTTTCAAGCTGCCAAGGGAGCAAGCAATGTTTCATCTAACTTTCGGACCGCAGACGCATAGACGCCGATTGTCTCGCCATGCTCTTGTGCTCTGTTATTGCCCACGCAATAATTATTCCATAATTCTAGAACCTTGTCGATCCTACCCTTGTCCTCCTCTTTCTGATGTGAAGGGTAAACCAGAGTGTATGGCTTCGGGTCCGATGCCAGTGATGAAAGTTGGGACTCGGTAGTCGTTCGGTTTCGAAGTCAAACCTGTTATTGTTTCGCACGCCTTCCACATATGAAGCCAATTTCGCCAGTTCTTTGAAAGGTCTCCTCGAAGGTCTAGCTTCGGAGGAATCGGTACGTTAGATGTGAAGATATGCTGCGGTTTTTGAACATTTGAGGTTGTCGCTGGGCTTTGCTGCCCGGTTTGGGACACTCCCTCGCTGCCCAGCTCTGACTTGTTTATCACTTTGCCTCTTTTCTCTTGCTTACGCCGACTTCTGACACCATGTAACGACAAGGGAGGTTTTTGGAATAAAAAAGTCGGACACAATGACGAGGAGATTACAACTCTACCTCAATGGCCACTCGCCAAGCACACACACGAATCTACAACGTCACGTGACCCATGTCACAGGCATACCAGTACACAATCGTTGGACTAGTCATTTCCATTTTTTTCGTTGTTGTTCCGCCATTGATATACAGTCACATTGAAAATGCCTCGTGATCAACAGTCGTTGGACTAGTCATTTCCATCTTACCGTTCAGTAACATTGGAATTAGCTCATGTTGAACAATCGTTGAACTAGTCATTTCCACCTTACCGTTTTTGTTCCTCCATTGATGTAACCTATAAAGTTAAATAGAGAGGAGAAGTGTGACGTCACGTTACCATGGTACTGCTTTATGGAGTAGCTGAACACAACACAAAAATTGTCGCTTTCTTTTTCTAAACTTAGATAACGGTACATACAGTCCCAAAGAAAATTTCGCCAATATTTGCAAAATTAAATGAGATTGAATTAGATCGGTGAAGTTTGAAATAGTGCAAACAGACTTGTAAGCGACTTTTTCAGTTCGTTGTCATCCAAAAATTTTGCTACCATGGCAACGTGACGTAACGACTTCTCTCTATTGCAAATGTTTTGTGATGAATAATAGTTCCATGTTTTTGTTTTTGTTTTTCCGTTCATATAAGGTAACATTAGAAGTGGCTTATGATAAACAATCTTTGAACTAGTCATTTCAATCTTACTGTTATTCCTCAGGTCATATACTCTGAATTATTTCACAGTTAAAATACACCTGGCCGAGAAATTTTATTCAACGACAGTAATTGTTGGCTTATTCTAGGCGCTTCCCCCGGTTAAAAGCGAACAAATACGTATACGTTTGCTGAAGCATCAAAGACGGCTGTCGCACAAATAAGAAAGTGAAAGAGAAAAGAAGCTACGCTGGTCGAATATTTCCATGTCACATCTTGAAGGTGTTTGTCTTGTTTACATTTGCTC
>OX421451.1:12184564-12187064 GCA_949126865.1 Montipora capitata
GCTCTTTCCACCGAAAAGTTTCCGAAAAAGATGGAGATCCTCAGAAGTATTCCTTTTACTTTTTTCCCGTTCCAACCGAAATGACCGGAAAAATTGTAAACTCCCACTCGACCCGGTTCACTTCGGCCTCTTTTCCCGCCTTTCGACACTGCAAATGCAGCCGCCATTTTGATTTTTTATTGTTTTCTTCCAGCTGCGAGAGACTCGGGCCTGGCAAAACGCCACACCGTGAAAATCCTGTACCATTACGAGCGTTCCATTTCAACTGGATTTTCCGTGCAAATGGTAAACGCCTTCGTTCTGAGCAATCGTTGAATTTGATCCTGGTGCTCCCTGGTTCAACTTTTAAGCTGCGTGATAGGTACCCCAAAGCGATTTCTAGGGAAAATTTATTTCCCCAGGTAATTTAGCACTAAAAGCTCCCCGGCGAATGTCTTAGTGACAGATCCGGACACACAACACTCTGTGAGAACATCTAGTAAACCTTTTTTTTGCCGCCAGTTAAAGTTGTTTTATTGTACTGCAAAGCACGAAGACGATGACACTATTCAGAGCCACACTCTATTCAGTTAACTCTGTAATTATAAGTGTTTGATTTGGCTTAGAATTTGAAATTTCTCTTCAGTCTTAATTGAATGGATTTTTTAACCGAGCAAGTGTTTTCGTTGCAGAAACAGCTTAATTTTCTATTCAACTTTCGGCACGAGGAAAGCCGTCCAGAACCAGATCTCTCTTTTTCTGGCATGATTTCCACCCAGTGTAATGTGACCTTCCAGATTTTTTCATCTAAGTAAAATAAAACCGGATATGAATTTACCTCGGACATTTTTGCACTAGGTAAATCGGTTTTACTTTCGTAAAAGTCTGCAGTTTGACCACGGCTATTGATAAGTAATCACGTGATTTTTCTTGTGAAATTTGGAATAATTTGGATAAAGTTGAATAAATTTTGAATAAACTAGTTTTTTTTTTCAAGGACAAATGGTAGTCTTGCTTGTTCCAAAATACACGAGGAAAGTAATGTGATTTCCTATAGTAAGCGATTGAAGGGAAAAACGTCGTTTAATAATCATGTAGTGAATTTTCAGCGACAGTTTAACAGTACAGTCCGCTTTGAGACAAAGCGACGCTTGAAAGCTTGAAGATAACCTTTTCTGTTCACTCCACTTCCACCATACATCATTTATTCCAACGAAGGCATGTGCAGTGACTGCTTTTGCGCCGTTCGTATCAACATCCCTCTGAGACACCCGGAACACACTGGTGTGGAGCGACAACTTGCTTTGCGACGACACATCAACATGATCCACTTCTCACTTGGGCTATCCACTGTTAGAGAATATTAGCATCGACAACCGTAGTGCGACTTCGAGTAAGAGTTCTTGGATTTTGATTACTGCGCATCTGTACTACGCAGCCCGACGTTGAACTCGTCCCGCAAGTTGGTCAGCAAAGACTTAACATGCAAACTCGTAGCGGTAAGTACGAGTTTGTCAAACGAAAATTGCGTTGATTTAGAACTGTTTTTTTTGGGTTAAAGCTGTAATAATCATATACTAACAATCCTTAAGTGTTGGATAAATAATTTAGAGGGGGGAGGGGGAGTTTCAAGCTGAACAGCAGCTTAAAATGCCGATATTTTGCCAAACAATAGGGTGTATAGAATACGCTATACGCGTACCTAAGTACGTAGAGCACGACTTCGAGAACGAGTACAAGTTGTCGGTGCTTTGTTTTAAAGAGAGACACGGTGGTTAACATGAACCATAGAGAACAGGGGATAGTACATTAAATCCGGACACACTACAGCAAACACTGTATTCTAATAGCCTCTCACTGTCAGAGCAGAATTTGCCACGCGTGTAGCGAGTCATACGAGTGTCACGCTCACCTCGCAATAACACATAAATTTTATAGTCTTTCGAATGGGTTCTGAGCAAGCAATGCAAAGTTACTAAATTAACTCTTCGAATAACCTTACACTGGCACAAAAGTTCCGAACGCAAAAACTAAGAAAGCCATGAGTGTCGAAAACAGTCCTAAGAAAATAGGCGCGCTGATTGGTTAAAAATCGTGTTTCTATAACTCGATGGAGACACAGAACTAGCACGAGCTGTTGACGTAGAGATGGCGCGAGCAAAGAGAATTTACATTTTGATAATTAGAGTTAACAAGTTGTTTTCCTTTTTCTCGTCGCGTTGTTTTCTAAAAGAAATAGACAACATGTACTCCGTGTTTCTATCGAGTTGTAGAAATACTCGTGAAAGTTTGGGAGAACTCGAAAAAGCTGCCTGCGGCTCGTGTTCCCACAGCCTGTTCACTAGTATACCCCTTGATGAGTGCATTGATTTCGCGGTCACATACATTTATCAGGGTAATCCTGGTCTTACGATAAGCCCCACTGACCTTAAAACCCTTTTTTCCTTCGCAACAGCAGGAAGCCACTTCCTATTCAAGGGTGTGTTTCATGACCAAGTAGATGGGGTTGCCATGGGTTTCC
>OX421451.1:12199564-12207064 GCA_949126865.1 Montipora capitata
CCTTTATCCAGGCAATTTGTCATCATGAACTTGAAAAACGTTGGGCCGATTTTTTTCAAGATCACCCAAATGCAATCCGTTTCAATCTTGTCCATTTGTGTCCATCCATGCTTCTCGTTCCTTTTGCTGTAGTTCTTTTATGTTTTTCAACAGTTTAAATGGTTATTGCAATGTTTCGTTGTACTTTTTGGGCATTTTGGGTGTCATGAAATTACATCATTCGGAAACCACGTTATGTTCATACTGTGTATGTTCAAAGCACAGCGAAAAAACGACGGCGGGGGGGGGGGGGGGGGGGTTGTGGGTGCAGGGATGGTGTAGTGGTGACAGCACCCGCTTTCCACCAATGTGGCCCGGGTTCCATTCCCAGACTCCGCGTCATATGTGGGTTGAGTTTGTTGGTTCTCTACTCTGCACCAAGAGGTTTTCTCCGGGTGCTCCGGTTTCCCCTCTCCTCAATGAAAAACCAACGTTTGACTTGATTTGCGTTAATTGTTAATTTCAGTTCACAGTGTCCCCAATTACTGCTCCAGAGCTAGAACGACTAAACACTTAATAAAGTTTCTTTCCTTTTCCTTTTTCTAACAGAAGCCGAACATATTATCATGATCAGTTGTCGACATTGAAGAGCAATATTCATCAGCCTTTTGGCAGAATCTTCAAAACTTGCTTGTTTCCTGACCTATTCTATGCTAGTGAAACGTCTCGAAATAACTTAATTTCGATAAACAATGTGAATTTTTCATATTCACTGTATGTTCTTCCTCAATCTATAATCGACAGCTTCAGTCCCGCCCCGTCACTTACGCATGCGCAACACATCCTCCGGGCCCCTTGTTCCTTTAAAAGAGGCATTCTTGTACCAAGGCAGATCATGTAGCAGTTCCCAGCTTGGTGTTCTTAACGCCACTCCACGTATTGTGACCTGTTTATGCAATGCAACAGTGAGGTATGCTTGAGCAGAGATAGCCCCGGCCTGCAAGAAATACAAGTGCCTTTCATAACCTATTCTCCGAGGTATGCAATGAGTCGATCCTCAATCACATTTGCATGTCTTTCCAGCCGTTCGTTTTAACGTCAATATTTAACAAGAATGAGTGCAAAGAGGCTCAAAATATTGCAAGAAAACTGAGCAAGGTTGTTCAAATCTCACAGTGAAGCAACCACAGATTGATTCCATCTTAGCATCAATTTTACTGAGGGAAGGAAGGGGAGCAGGGGTTACCAGACTAGAAGCATGGGGAGTAAAATTGGTATGGAAATGAGATTGGTTACCTTAAGGGGGGGTGTGAGTAATGTGAAAAAGGGTTGGGGAACGGCTCTTCGAGGGGTACTTAGCTTCATATCATTTGCCTTATCATTTAGCTGGACGTTTAGTGGGTTAGGGAGTGAAGGGTACAGTAGCTGAAGCAACCGTCAAACTTTTACAAAAATGATAACCTTGGGCCTAAAAGGGGGCCTAAACACTATACTTTAGATATGATGGCCAATGAAATTATTTCGTTGTGGTCAGGGCGCGCCTTTGCACCCTCTAATTAATTTTAACTTAATAGAAAGATACACTGTTTCACTTAATGGCAATGTTATGCTACCATATGAAACACCAATACTTGATTAACGAGATGCACATATTAATGTGACGTAATAAATTAACATGGCAACAAAAGAATCATCTAACAACTCCCTATACTTGGTGTTTAAGAGCTTATATCTCAAAAACGATCTCGGTGACCCCATTTTTATTGCCGAAAAGTGATCAGCAGTCTAAGACGAAACCCTCTGTAAAGTTTAAAAAAAACTTCTCTGGAGCGGATTCAGAGCCACCTTAAAATTTTTCAATTGTGAAGGTGGCTATAAATCTGCTCCAGATAATTTTTTCAAACTTTGCAGAAAGCTTTATCCTAGCGTGCTTATCACTCTCCAGCAATAAAAAATGGGGACCACTGAGTTCATTTTTGAGATATATGCGTTTAAAGACAAAATATAGGCTGTTTTCAGAAGGCTCTTTTGCTGCCATGGTAACCTGTTACCTCACAATAATGAATGCATCTTGTTAAGGATCTATCGGTGTTTCATATGGCATCATAACATAACCATGAAGGAAAAAAGTTTGGTAGATTCAATACTTCCAAAAAGTACAGTTTGTTGAAAGCTTTAAAACTGGTTTGAGCTCTCGTAAGTGTCTTGTGTTCTAGCGCTGGAGCACTAATTGGGGACACTGTAAGCTGAAATCAACAATTAACGCAAATCAAGTCAAATGTTAGTTTTTGAGGAGAGGGTAAACCGGAGTACCTGGAGAAAAACCTCTCGATGCAGGGAAGAGAACCTGCAAACCTAACCCACATACGACGCCGAGTCTGGGAATCGAACCCGGCCCACATTGGTGAGAAGCGAGTGCTATCACCACTGCTCCATCCCTGTACCCCCAAAACTACGGAGGTCACTAGCACAAGAACAATTAATTCTTAACCAGTATTAGAACCACTGATTTCCATCTGAATCCCGATCTTTGACAGTTAATAATATCCAGTAGGGTTTTACGATAGCCATCTATCGCCACTGTTGAGGCTGAGTTGCGTAAATTTAAAATTTGCTGATTTGATTTTTTTATATTTTTGAGTGGCAATTCCTGCTTTACTTAGTCTAGATAAAATCTTCAGCCAACTGGTCATTTTCGTGAAAATGATACCCTATTCTAGATACACCCTATCTAGTAGACTAAATTGCTTGACCTGGGACGGCTGATTTTCAACAGAGAAGGGCTTGGAATCTAGTTTAAAGTTAGAATGGCGACTTACATGAGGTCTAATTGAACTAAGAAAATTTTATTACTGTTAACGACGATGCTTCTAGAAAAGCAAGTGTATGTCACCTGCTTTAGATATGCGTGATGGACGCTTTTGGTAATTTGGCCAGTATTGGGCCTTTACGGCCTTACTTCGATAGTCTTTATATTTTTATCATATAACTCTGGGTTGTCTCCATACAAGTCTATTACAAGTCGTGTATTGGTGACACTCAAGCACCTTTCTTCTTTTTTTAATTTTAGAGCATCCTCTTGCTTTTTTAATTCGACGAGCTCATCAGTCAGTGCTGACCTTTAAGACGCTATTTTGAAATTTGAGCTTAAATCAAGAGTTCCAAAGGAATTATGGATGAAAACATTGGGTAATCTGATTGGTCAATGTTTTTCATTTGCGTTATCAATTCACGGGCACCAAAAAGTGTCAGTACACACGAGGAAACATTTTATTATCTGCTTTCTTTGCCCTGGGAGCTTGCTCCCAAATATTTAACCTGTCTAATATATCGTGGAGCATTTTGCGGGGTGGAAATTTTGCTCTCTGGGATGAAATGGTTGGTACACGTGCAGCATGCTCCGGGAGCAAAACCTCTTGTGTGTATAGGCCTTAACGCTTTTTTGCAAAAGGGCACGACCGAGGGCCAATATTCCCCAGTACAGCTTGAGCAAGTGAGGTTAAGTAAGTTTTTTATTATATGGTATTGTTTCTTTGACAAAAGGTGGTAATGCTCGGACGTATAGGTAAGTGTCATTTTTCATACCATTAGCTTCCATGTAGCGGAGAAAAGTGTTCATATCAGTAGCTGTCTTCGTGTTTGTGTTTGCACTTTGCTGTTGGTTGATAAAATCGTCTATGACCTCTTTTCGGTGATGCCTGTTCCGTGGCCAGTTAAACGTTTCCAGAAATTCTTCAATCTTTTTAGCTTTTTCTGATAGTTCCGCTGTGAAAGAATGAAAATATTCACATTTTTTCGCAGTTTTGGTTTCAAACTTTGAATTTGCCGGCTTTGCTCCAAAACAAAAATACACGGCTTGTCCGTACTGGAAAATCCCGACCGAGAAAGAACCAATTAGAGTGCTCCATATAATAAAGAGCCTTATTAATCATTGACAAAGTATTTCGAAATTCAACACCAACCCCACTGACTCGAACTTTTTTTCGTTTTCCTTGGTCCCGTGATCAAACAGGAGGGGATCCAGGAATTTCTTAATGGGGTGGGGAAGGGCTTGTACACCTTACTAACTTTCAGCGCCATCGGTGTGGAAGGAGAGTACCTCTGGCGTGAGCTCTTAAGAGGCTCCTGGGTCATTCTTGCGTCATTGGCGCTCGCAGTAGCGTGATTGATAAAATGGGGATTTTCATTGATGCTAAGCTTAATCCGTCAAGTAATCGCTATTTTCTCCTGAACGAGTACGGTGACCCCCATTTTTTATTTCATATATTTGCAGTGAACGGTGTCTTCATGGAGTAGTGAAAAAAATAGCAAAAATTTGTGGCCAGTCTTTTGACAATTTCATAAAATTGTACGGAAGGAGGCATTAGAGTCGAAGAGCCCACACTAAAGTTAAATCTATCTTGGAGTGTTAAGTACTCACAAAAGCATTCAAATACATTTTTTTCAGGAACCATAGAGTGACACCAGGCTCTGCGTTATACGTTGGATGACACTTATAAAATCGAACTGTAGATTCGTCCAACATTGGGGGTGCGCATGGGTGGCAATTGACAAAGTAGCTCAAATAGCCGTATTCGTCAGTGTCGTACCATGGAAACGAGCTAGGTGATCCCCCTTTTTTTAATTATATTTTTATCATCTCCTTGACATGTTACAACAGTGTGCGAAGTTTCATCGGAAATCTATGAAAGTTCTATTTATAGGGAATCACCTTTAAGCTACTTTGTAGCTCACTTCTACAGCATTCCTGCAACCCACTGACAACATATGAAATATATTGATTGCACAAAGTCCTATATTCGTATTTAATTTTTGTCGACTTTCTGCGGACACCATCTCTAAACTTGAAAAATTTGTCCAGTTTTTCCAAGTTTCAATCCATCTCCTTCCTTCTCCATCCATGGATACAGATAACAAAGAATAGCTTCAGTTCACTTCAATTGTTATTGGCAACAAAACTATTATTTTTTGGTCTTGATTGATGCAAATACGCAGTTTAGTGCTTTGAATTCGAAGTTTGACTGAAATAGCGTGACACTGCCCCTTTAAGTTCCCTAATATCCTATACAGCAGTCGTGAAATGTACATTATCTTTTCATAACTTGACAAGCAGTCAATTGTTGGTGGAAGTGGAACAACTATGTAAAAAAAATAGCCCATAATTTTTATAAACATATACAGGCAAAAACTAACGATAAAAATGTCCGACGTCTCGGCGACATCTTGGCGCCATCGCCAAGGAAAACTAAATTAAATATGCGATTTCAAGGGTAATACGCATATTTAATTTAGTTTCCCTTGACAATGGCGCCAAGATGTCGCCGAAACATCGGACTTTTTTATCGCTAGTTTTTCCTGTATATGTTTATCTGAATCACTATTGATCATTATCATTTTAATGAAGAATAAAACACAAATTCTACAGCCCAGTGTTGTGGTTAGACGTATGCAGCATGTCTGCCCATCAAAGAAAGACATGGTAACAAATGTTACATTTATTTAATTAGCTTAGTACTCTAATGGACTTGAGCAGCCTGTCTATTCCTTAAGAATTGTGTAAAAGATGTTACAATTACTCAGCCCAAGTGTGGCTTTGGACATGCATGGTGTGCTGTCCCCTTTTCATTTTGTTTGCAACTCTCTTTCTGCGTTTTTCATCTTATCTTAATGTTAATTTACTAACAGGTTCAGTGAATATCGTTATTTTCGAAGCAAAGTATTTGCATCTCATTAAACTGGGTGGTATCAAGTGCTCCAGAGAGGTCGCTCTTTGCCCCCCGATAGCTGTCTCGTTTTTTAATTTATTTAACATAACGGAAGTTT
Source organism: Montipora capitata (assembly GCA_949126865.1). NCBI lineage: Eukaryota > Metazoa > Cnidaria > Anthozoa > Scleractinia > Acroporidae > Montipora > Montipora capitata. Next base: position 12,205,367 of record OX421451.1, read on the forward strand.
ACATTGCACAAGATACATATATAAAAAAAAGGAAGCAAATACAACTAATGATCTGACATGCACGAGAACTGAGTGATTAATCAAAGAGGGCGAATAAAGTAAATTAAATCATGTAAAATTTCTCAACCTTATATTTAAAATTAATCTTATTAACAAATTCAGATAAAATAATCGAGCTCTCTTTTAGCTTGTTTGAATAAATGTAATACATCATGTATAAAAAAGTATAGTTAAACTTTCTCACAGCCCCATGCCCAGCAAGGCATTGCTTAAACAAGCCAAACACTATTTCCTTAGGTTCTGGATTGACACTGGTATTGTTTGTGGCATTAAACCACCCCACCACTTGACGAGTTAAAGACGAGGTAAATTGGCAGTCAAGAAAAGTGTGGTCTATGGAATCTGATTCACCGCAATACAAGCAGTCACTTTCACTTTTAATTCCAAATCTTTTCAATTCCTTTTTGGTCATTACAATTCGGTGAAGAAGTTTAAATTTAAATTCTCTTAACTTAGTTTCCTTACATGTTTTATATGACATCTTAAAACATTCTCCCCCATGAGGCACTGTCAATTGGAAGTATTTTACTCCAACGCTGTAAGCCAGCTAGAGTTGACTGGTGTAGTTTAAAATTCAAGAGCCGATAAAAATCTCGACATTTTAATTTCTCTAAATTTAACACTATGTTCTCATCTAGCATAAAAGATGGGGCCCCTCGGACAAAACCCTCCACGCTCGTATTATCCATCTCTCCCACTTTTTTAGACATGAAGCTTGGTATTGCGCTTAAAACTTGATAGTACTCCAGAAAATTTGATTTACAATTATACTTCGAAAGAAATTCTTGAAAGGTAAGGTAGCGGCCTGATTCATGAAACAGATTATTAACTGAAACAACACCTTTCGAAAACCACTCCTTTAAGAAAAAAAGGTTTACCATCTATTAGAATATCCTGGTTGTTAAACAGGAGATTTTCTTTGCTAAAATTATAATTATAAAGAGATTTAAGTTCGGAGAAGAAAGAAAGAGCGTCCCTATAAAATTTTGGTAAGCCTACTAAGTATTTTGTATGGTAGTTACACCTTAACAGAAAGCGAAGACTACCACATTTTCAAAAGAAATGCTCAGGAACAGTTTTCCAATTGCTTTTAGTATTTTGTAACAGCCTTGGTATCCATGCTAACCTTAATGACTTGAACATTACATCAACATCTATCATTCGCAAGCCACCTTTGTCATATTCTTGATACACAGCATCCCGTTTAATTGCACAAACTTGTGCAACCTTGAAAATTTACTGAAAATATTAACTTTGTTCAGAACTGTACTCACTGAGTCAAGGTCACGACAAAAGACTCTTTTGTCGTGACCTTGACTCAGTGAGTACAGACCCCCTTAACGAGCCAGACCCCCTTAACAACCAAAACAGTACCTCGGTATCCCGCGGAGATAGCAGGCAATATGCCTAGTATCTCAGAGGGGTGCCCAGTTGCTTGTAGCATTCCAATGTAATTGAATCCCTCAGGATTATATAATTAATAAATCTCTTTCACTGACACTTACAAGGTAAAAGGTGTTTTAATCCTCTAGCTTGAGATATTTTTTCGTCAGATTTTAATTAAAATTCTACTTTCAAACATGACGTTGATGCACGAGGACAATGCGATTTACCGTGGGATAGTGACGAGCCTTTAAC
>OX421451.1:12219564-12242064 GCA_949126865.1 Montipora capitata
ATTCGCTATTCGCTATTCGGGTTTTCCAGACACCCCAACGTGAGAGAAGTGTTGTAATGCTGCAATTGTTTGTTAAGTTCCGGTTTGATCTTATTTATATGAAAAGCTTCTTTGAGTTTCAAAATCAATTGAGTTGCTGGCAGAATCCAGAATACTAAAGCACGAAGGGGAGTATTTGCTCTTACATAAAGGAGATGTGTTGAAATGCTTAAAAATATGCGAGTTTTTATTGCTTTCCGTGTGTTCCTTTATCCTGGTAGAAAAGTGGCGACTAGTTTCGCCAATATAACGGGAATTACAACCCGCACAAGAAAATTGGTAAACTACCATGGATTTTAGAGCAACAGGAGTACGATCTTTAACACTAAACATGTTTTTAATTTTGAATGAAAACACAGTTGAACGGGACACTTAGTTTCTCTGTTACATATATCCTGCTACATCATTGTTACACAAGGAATAATAATGATCGTTCTGATTAACACAATTTTCTTGCCACTATGCAAACAAAAATTATATATAATAGCCATATTTTGCATAGGCAGTAGTTCCGTTTTGTTAGTTGTACAATATTTCTACCAATTTTTCAATTAAATAACACTAGATATAATAATATTGTCACTAAACTATATCCCATAATAAACTTATTTGTAAACAACTGCGATTTCGTCGATTTTCCATAGTCTGTTCATTCCAAACATCCTATTGCCTTTTCTGCCTTCCCTTTTCTAGCCTGGATTTCAGACTATTACTTCGACTCCTTTTCCCCCTGAGAGAGCTAAAACAACTCAAAGTAATTGTCTCAACTTCAGGCTACACCTTCTCTGATGAGTTGAAAGACTATTACAACATTACAACAGTCAACACATACGCACTTTGCATCGCGGGGGCAGCTGTAGTGTCAACTATTACTAGGCTGAACCAGAAAGGACATACAACAATGCTTAAATCCATGACTAAAGATTATTATTATCTTTGTTGTATATCCCAGGAGCACTCAGGCACATTTCAGTGCCAGGACTCCTACCTGGCTGAACCAGAAAGGATATACAACAATGCATTAATCTACGGCTAAACATGATTATTATCTTTGTTGTATATCCCAGGAGCACTCAGGCACATTTCAGTGCCAGGACTCCTACCTGGCTGAACCAGAAGGGATATACAACAATGCATTAATCTACAGCTAAACATGATTATTATCTTTGTTGTATATCCCAGGAGCACTCAGGCACATTTCAGTGCCAGGACTCCTACCTGGCTGAACCAGAAGGGATATACAACAATGCATTAATCTACAGCTAAACATGATTATTATCTTTGTTGTATATCCCAGGAGCACTCAGGCACATTTCAGTGCCAGGACTCCTATCTGGCTGAGCAAGAAAGGATATACAACAATGCATTAATCTACGGCTAAACATGATTATTATCTTTGTTGTATATCCCAGGAGCACTCAGGCACATTTCAGTGCCAGGAGTCCTACCTGGCTGAACCAGAAAGGATATACAACAATGCATTAATCTACGGCTAAACATGATTATTATCTTTGTTGTATATCCCAGGAGCACTCAGGCACATTTCAGTGCCAGGACTCCTACCTGGCTGAACCAGAAAGGATACAGTATACAACAATGCATTAATCTATGGCTAAACATGATTATTATCTTTGTTGTATAACCCAGGAGCACTCAGGCACATTTCAGTGCCAGGACTCCTACCTGGCTGAACCAGAAAGGATACAGTATAAAACAATGCATTAATCTACGGCTAAACATGATTATTATCTTTGTTGTATATCCCAGGAGCACTCAGGCACATTTCAGTGCCAGGACTCCTACCTGGCTGAACCAGAAAGGATACAGTATACAACAATGCATTAATCTACGGCTAAACATGATTATTATCTTTGTTGTATATGCCAGGAGCACTCAGGCACATTTCAGTGCCAGGACTCCTATCTGGCTGAACAAGAAAGGATATACAACAATGCATTAATCTACGGCTAAACATGATTATTATCTTTGTTGTATATCCCAGGAGCACTCAGGCACATTTCAGTGCCAGGAGTCCTACCTGGCTGAACCAGAAAGGATATACAACAATGCATTAATCTACGGCTAAACATGATTATTATCTTTGTTGTATATCCCAGGAGCACTCAGGCACATTTCAGTGCCAGGACTCCTACCTGGCTGAACCAGAAAGGATATACAACAATGCATTAATCTACGGCTAAACATGATTATTATCTTTGTTGTATATCCCAGGAGCACTCAGGCACCCTACCTGGCTTAACCAGAAAGGATATACAACAATGCATTAATCTACGGCTAAACATGATTATTATCTTTGTTGTATATCCCAGGAGCACTCAGGCACATTTCAGTGCCAGGACTCCTACCTGGCTGAACCAGAAAGGATATACAACAATGCAATAATCTACGGCTAAACATGAATATTATCTTTGTTGTATATCCCAGGAGCACTCAGGCACCCTACCTGGCTTAACCAGAAAGGATATACAACAATGCATTAATCTACGGCCAAACATGATTATTATCTTTGTTGTATATCCCAGGAGCACTCAGGCACATTTCAGTGCCAGGACTCCTACCTGGCTGAACCAGAAGGGATATACAACAATGCATTAATCTACAGCTAAACATGATTATTATCTTTGTTGTATATCCCAGGAGCACTCAGGCACATTTCAGTGCCAGGACTCCTACCTGGCTGAGCCAGAAGGGATATACAACAATGCATTAATCTACGGCTAAACATGATTATTATCTTTGTTGTATATCCCAGGAGCACTCAGGCACATTTCAGTGCCAGGACTCCTACCTGGCTGAACCAGAAAGGATATACAACAATGCATTAATCTACGGCTAAACATGATTATTATCTTTGTTGTATATCCCAGGAGCACTCAGGCACATTTCAGTGCCAGGACTCCTACCTGGCTGAACCAGAAAGGATATACAACAATGCATTAATCTACGGCTAAACATGATTATTATCTTTGTTGTATATCCCAGGAGCACTCAGGCACATTTCAGTGCCAGGACTCCTACCTGGCTGAACCAGAAGGGATATACAACAATGCATTAATCTACAGCTAAACATGATTATTATCTTTGTTGTATATCCCAGGAGCACTCAGGCACATTTCAGTGCCAGGACTCCTACCTGGCTGAACCAGAAAGGATATACAACAATGCATTAATCTACGGCTAAACATGATTATTATCTTTGTTGTGTATCCCAGGAGCACTCAGGCACATTTCAGTTCCAGGACTCCTACCCGGCTGAACCAGAAAGGATATACAACAATGCATTAATCTACGGCTAAACATGATTATTATCTTTGTTGTGTATCCCAGGAGCACTCAGGCACATTTCAGTGCCAGGACTCCTACCTGGCTGAACCAGAAAGGATATACAACAATGCTTAAATCTATGAATCAAGATTATTAGTGTCTATAACAAAAATAATTATTGTATATAACAAGCAAATTCATTGATTTAAAAAAAGATGGTTTAAATCTGTGTGTTGTTATACCTTAAGCTCCAACTGATAACTCTAACCTTCAAAGGAACAAATGTTACCTGGATCATTTCTTAACAGAATGTGATCTGATTTAAAAGGTAGGTCTCAACAACATCTCTATTTGTGAAGAAATTTATCATGTTCTGGTCTGGCAGGTATCTGACCATAATTTCTTCTATATTGTCTAAAAACCTGTGCTGACAGTTGACCCTGAGAGCCAAAAGTAATGAGCTGTGGAAAAGTTCAAACTTTTCTAGTCCATATATTTGGATGTGAAAGCTTAGGAAATGGTAAGGTGTATATGGGACATTTGACTGATCTCTGATGGGATAATTTTAACCACTAATATTTATCCAATCTTTAAGAGAAAAAAAAACCAGATGAACAAGAGCTTAACAACATACATTGTGTGTACCCCTGTTCGCCCAAGCTTAGTCAGGTTTAGCATAGTTTGCCATCCTATCCTTGATCTGGAATCCTGGACTGTAGTTTGAAGTAAAGCAAAGTCCAATCGGTGACACGGAGGGACTGAAAAAATTCAGGGGCACTATCCCCAAGCATGGTCTCGAAAGCTTGCTTTGGCCCATTTTTTGTGGTCACTTGGTTCGCAATGTCGTTCAGCATTTTAGCCACTTCGGGTTTACTAACATGATCTGCTACAGCTTATGCCAGCGGCAGCTGGTAATTCTCCCGAACATCGCTGATAAAAGTCCACACGTCGTCTGGCTCCTCTGAAATTTTCTCTGAAATACCGCGCGCGCCGAAGACGCGCGCGGTATTTTTGGCTTCTTCACGAAGCGATTTAAGCTGTTGGAGAGTTTCTTCAAGGCCAGTTTTGAGCTTGATGTTTTCTTTTTGTAACCTCTGGAGCTCAAAAAGTTTTGACGATTCCAGGCTAGGAGTGGAACCTGAAAATTCAAGATGATCGTCTGTTCGCTGGGCGGAACTGCCTGTCGGTGAATTTACATACTGCTCACGCTCGGCCCAAATCGATCTTTACCTCATTAATTGCGTCGATTAGCCGCTTGTAGCAGCTAACTTCGCTAGATTTTATGGTCCTTCGAGTTACCGCACAGACAACTCCAAACAGAGAAGCCACAGCGACAGACTCTCCTCTACTACTCCTTCGATCCATGGCCAAGACTGTGAGATCTTTTACATCAACAAGCTTGACGAGGGCAAATTCGGACGGGAAATTTTGCATTAACGGGGATCTCGACAAGAATTTGCTGGGCTGACAACCTCATATCGTCGAATTTAGTACAAACCACTGTTTCTCTGGGTCGCTAACTAGATTGACACGACGGATATCAAACGCTTCAGAGAAGGCCTCCATGACTTCGCTGAAGACGAGGGAAACAGCGCAATTTCCCGCGCTGCTCAAGGTTAATGTGAAATCCAAGCTCCGGAAATGTCAATACATTAAATCCCACCCATATTAAAACCAGGTACCTTTCAGTGTTAATTGCTTGTGAAAACTCTACAGGGCCCGGTTGTTCGAAAGCCGATTAACTTAATCCAGGATTAGCGTAAACTTTTGCTTCATGTTTTCAACTTTTTGGTTAAAGTGTCTTACGCTTATTTTTGTTTTTCAAGAGCGACATCTACTAATGTAAATTTTATCCGAATATCAGCGTCGAAAAGCATTTGGGAGTAGAGAAATAAACTTCTTGGTTAAATTTTAATCTGGGATTAGCGTTAATCGGCTTTTGAACGACCGGGCCCAGGGCTTAAACCACAACACAACCACAAACCAGCCATGATGATATGTCCTGACCATGAATATGACGTCACTCCTTAGCAACCGTGTGAGTCGCATTTTTTAACTTCCGGTTATCTCTGGCTCGTTGTGATTGGTGTCATCAGCGAACTGGGTCAGCTTGATTTCATTGATAACTATTCCTTTTATATTTGTATCTTGTCGAATATTGTTAGACAGAATTTCGACAGTCAAAATAAATAAATATGGTGAAAGAGGGCCACCCTTGTCTCACTCCTCTTAAAGGCTTAAACCAACTTTTCCAATATCCATTGTTCATAACTGCACTCTCTATATCCTTATAAAACAACTGAATCCACTTAACAATTCCCTCACCGAAATTATACCCCTCTAAAGCTGACTGGATACAGGACCACTCAAGGGAATCGAAAGCTTTGTGAAAGTCTACCGAGATGAGAACCCCTGTACTATTTAGTTTTTTTGTTTGTTCCATAATGTCACTTATCAGTCTGATGCTCTCTCCAATATACCTTCCTTTAACGAATCCAGTTTGATCTGAATGGACAAGTTTGTTTAGGATTGGTTCAATTCTCTTCGCTATAGCTTTAGATGCAATTTTGTAATCAACATTCAATAATGTTATTGGTCTCCAGTTACATAAATGTGTTAATGACTCATCCCCTTTGGGTAATAGAGTGATCACACCTCTGCGCTGAGATATTGACAGTTGCCCAATGTCGTAGACTGCATTAAGGCCTTCAACAAGATCATACCCCACCAAATCAAAGAAGTGTTTATAAAATTCCGCCGTAAATCCATCTTCGCCGCTTCGCCGGGTGATTTTTCATTTGGTAAGGTTTCTAATATCTTCTGACACTCTTCAAATGTCAGGTAACCCTCTAAAGACACCTTTTCCTCGTCTGAAAGTTTTGGCATTTCTACATTCTGTGTAAACTAATTAAAACTTTCCTGTGGATGATCCAGTAAATATTTTGGACCGATAAAGATCACTATAATATTGTTCAATTTTCGCCAAAATTTCCTTATCATCCTTTATGGATGCGCCCTCCTCGGTTTCAATTTCATTAATGACCTTTCGGTTGTAATTCCTTTTTTCTAGGTTAAAAAAATACTCTCCGTTTTCAACCCAGTTACACTTAGCTCTAAATATAGTCGCTTTACTTTTCACTTCATAGATTAGTTTAAGTTCATTCTTAAGTTCGTCACTGATTCATTTAGTTCTTGATCCACGTTATTCAAATCAGCGCTATGACATTTTTTTATCCAACTTATCCAATCGCTCCTTTATTTCTCTTTCATGTTTTCTAACCAAACTCGCCTTTCCTTTGGCAAAGGAGATTGTAACATTCCGGATTTCCATCTTGAGCAGTTCCCAGAAAAGTCGCTTATCTTCAACATAAGAGAGTTTTTCGCGGAACATTGGGTACAATTCACGAATCTTAGCACTATATTCTTCAGTTAATAAAGAATTATTAAATTTCCACAACCCTGGTCCTCTGGGATTTTCTTTTGTCCATGTCAACAGCAGAGATATTAAATTGTGATCCGGTGCGATAGAGGGCTGTATGTCGACCTTTCTTACAAAGTTTTCAATTTTTTGGAAATTAGAAAAAAATCTATTCGTGATCTCATCTTCAGTGCTTTTGACACGTAGGAGAATTTCTTCGCATTTGGATGACGAATTCTTTGAATATCCAAAAGGTCGAAAATGTCCATCGTAATTAACAGGGAGTTACAGTATGTGGTTGGTTTCCACGGGGCTCCACCACTTTTGTCCTTTTTCGTAAGCGCACAATTCCAGTCGCCTCCAACTATTAGTGTTCTGATACCCGCTTTGTCTATTAAACAACAGTTTAATTCCTGCAGGAACCGAAGCTGATCTTCTGAATTGTTTGGAGCATATATATTACAGAGAGATACCTTAAGACCGTTTATTTGTGAGGTAATCAAGACTATTCTTCCAGAGTTGTCCTGAAATAGCAACTCTATTTTTCCTTTGACTTTTGGGTCAATTAAAATACAGACACCTCTGCTGTAACAAGAGCCGTGAGAAAACACGATATCACCTCCCCATTCAGCTTTCCATAGCACTTCGTCATTTGAATTTGAATAAGTTTCTTGTAAAAAACAGAAAGTTGCCTTTTGATCTCTTAAATACGAAAAAATACTTCGCCTCTTGATTTGATCCCTCAATCCCCGTACACTTAAAGAAATAATACCACACCTTAGTTTCTCTTGCATGCAAAGAAGTCAGTAAAAAAAGATAAACAAAAACACGACAAAGTTAAAGCAAAAATAATAATAATAATAATAATATACAGAACGCCAACAGATAAATTTCTAAAAAACCTCAATTTATAGCGTTATATACCCTCTGGAGCCGAAAAGCTCTAAACGAGCTCTCTTTCCCCCCTCCCTCCCAAAGACAAAAAGAAACTGAAAGAATTTAAACAGAAGACATTTCAAAGCATAATAATATTAATCGAGATACCTAAATTTTCTGGTGGCAGTTATAAATTATTGAAGTCGTTTTCATCAACAATCCTGGTCGGAGACCCTTCTGGGGAAGTTTTAACGAAAACCTTACCGTCGATAGTCCAGAAGCTATGAATAGCGCTATCCTGTCGCATTTTGGCTGCTCTGGGCACGAGACCTCGTCTATAAGCTGTCAAGCTTTCATTAATAAAAATACGTGATGACTCAGCGGCCGAAGTGGTATTCGAAAAACTAGGAAATATATCTTTCAAACCTATGTTCTTCAGTTTAGTTCTCTTCTTGTACACGTTCGTTTTAGTTTTATGGCTGATGAATTTAGCAATGATACAAGTTTTACCTTTCCGCTTGATTTTGTGTGAGATGTCGATGTCAGTTGAAGATATTTCTACGTCCAGAGCTCTCGCCAACTTCAACACAGCTTCATCTGTTGACGCGTAGGCCGATTTTGGTATTCCATAAATTTCCAGCGAGGACTGCTCTAGTTCATCCAGCTCCACCCACATTCTCGATGTATCATCTTGTTCCTCCTTTAACTTTTTCCTCGTTTGATCAAGTTCAGTCCTAAGTGTTTGATTTTCACTTATGACCTTCGCAAGCTTCGCTCAATGTCGCGGCCATGTCACTGAAAAGTCGCTCTAAATTGCGAGAGCTCTTCTCTAAGATTAGCATTGTCTTGCAATATTGCCGCAACAGAGCTTTCCAGGTTAACTAAAATATCTCGCAATTGCGATAGCGTTGGTTCTTCTTGAAAGGACGCATCACAAGTTGCGGTTTCACCTTCTGCCATATTTCCTTCGATTTTCTGAGATGGAGAAGACTGAGTGTTCAGTTTTTTCACTTCCTTCGGCGATTCTTCCAAGGACCCACGGTCTCCCCTTTTATTCTTTCTAGTTTTCGCCATTTAATTCGACTCTTGAACATCCCAACAAACGCGATGGAGGGAGGGGAAAATGTCCTACTCAAAAAAACACGTCTGTTCCAACAGACACCCCGCGCATGCTGTCTTGTTAGAATGGGACCAGATGATAGCTTTGTTGACCTTCTAAGTAGCCTAGGGATTAGAACCATTTAATTAATTAAGTGCATCATGTCGAATTCAATCAACTATTCTGAGAGGAAACCGCAGAAACTTAAAGTACTGTATTTACTTTGAATTTAATGAGGGCCACTCTAAAGTAGCCCGGTAAAAAGAGAGGTAGATATACGGAGAACGTTCAGCCTCACGTTCTCATAAAAAGAGTGTAGTAAGAGCAAGAAATTAATGTGCTAAGCTGGATTGGGAACAGCAAAACTAAAACAAAACTTTAAGTCCAGTTAACACGCTTAATTTATATTCAAGATGCCTGGGCCCGAGAAAATTTAAGTAATGATACGCGATTTTGAAAAATTCGGACACAAATGTTTTTTTTGTGAAAAAATTCAGACAAATACGTTGTTTAAAATAATATATGTTCAGTTTAAGGCTATTTTTTGCTGGAGAGGGTGTTCCCTTTAATTATATGATGGGCTAATGTTACTGTACACAATTTATAATTCCTTATTTCTTTGTACCATAACATAAGACTTTCGGGAGACTGGCTACACTCTCGACAGCCTGGGCATTTTGTGAGTTATTTTTAGACTTTTTAGGGCCTTATTGCGAACATTTCCCTATGCTAAATTGTATCCTTTTTACATTTACTGAATTTAGTTACTTTATATTGTTTTGATAATTTTAAGTCACATCATTGTTGTCAATCTTACATATTATGTAATTATTTTAAAATATAATACAATAAACATCATAATAAATTTCTTACAATGTTTTTGGCTTTTCGAGAACATATTCTTCTTTTTTCTTTATTTCATTTAACTCTTGGAACCAAGTATGAGAAATTTTAGTGGTTTTGCTTGTGAATCGTGGAAGAAAAATTATAGTAAGAGGAAAATTAAAATTAATTTGTTCCAGGGTTGCCGTCCTGGGGTAGGTTGCACGAAGCCTGGTTAGCGCTAACCGTTGGTTAAGAGGTATCAAAATCTATAGATCGTTTTCACTGTCACGCAAGAAAAAAATAAAACCGAAACCGTTCAATTAAATAAGCCAAAAACTTGCAATGTGGTAGGAGACAAATTCATAAATAAGCTGACCAATTCTCAGGTCTGTTCGGTACATCGTTTCTGATTTATTTGTCAAAGCGTTTCACGCAACTTAATAGAGTTTTGTATCGAACCTCCATGTTGGTGCACCACCGTCTGAATTCACATCGCTTTTTACTCATGATATAAAATACACGTGTATGAACACATCTCTTAATGTACTTGATCATGAAACGCTCAGACTGCTGAGATTCATAAGCATAGAAATTTTTCCAACCTCTTGTAACTTGATAACTTTGTACATAATGTCACGCAAGGTGACAATTCGGAAATTTAAAATACTGTATTTTCGAAACAATAGACGTCATGGAACTGGAAACTTGAAAAAAATATTTATTTTTAGGTCATCTTCAACCTCCTATAGATAAAAATTCAAAACACCTTGTCATTTGATGACGTCACTGTAAAAACCGGTCCCCAGGGGCCCGTTTCTCGAAAGTCCCGAAACTTTACGGGCCGTTTTCGGGTGTCACAATTCCCTTTGTATCTCTAGAACGGAGAGGGTAAAAGTCGTCAAACTTCACAGCCATTTTGCTTTTTGTTACCTTGAAATCAAGTTAAAACATCGGCTTTCCTGAACAAGAGGTTGACAGTTTCACAAATGGCTTTTCGGGCCCGAAAAGTTTTCGGGACTTTTCAGAAACGGGCCCCTAAGTCCCGAAAACTTGTTTTGGAAAGCCGACTTTTTAACATGATTTCAGGGTAACTAAAAGAACTATTACTGTGAGGTTTGACGGCTTAAATCCTCCCCGTTCTTGAGATACAAAGGGAATTGTGTCACCCGAAAATGGCCCGTAGAGTTTCGGGACTTTCGAGAAACGGGCCCCTGGAGGGATTGCGTGACGCGCTCATGAAGCTCTCGCAAGGGATGGGTCATTTTAGGCCAGGCTACTCCGCAGATCGTTTCCGCAGTATAGTTCTTTGAGACCTTTCGATTCAAGAAAAATACCAGGTATGGCTTATCAAGGTTACGGTGTTCCACCGCCAGGTGGATATGGAGGGGTAAGTAAGCAATAAGTTCGATTTCATTAGGATTTTTAATATACATAGGAGTCGATACTGTTTCTATTGCCCTCTGTTCTTCGAAGGCGAAAACAGGAAAAATTACCATTTGATCAAAGCTCTTCAGTTTGGAAACTTTTTTCTGGCTCTCTATGAATACGAAGACGCGATTAATTAATAATTATCGACAAAAAAACAGGAGTTGGATCATTGAGTTTAATATGCCAGAGTTCGTGACACAGTGCACACTTGAAGGTTAAATATTCTGAAAATTTCAGGCGATTTTCGATCCACACAGTACAGTACATTATGTACTTTTGAAATGATTGATGGGAAATGAAGTACTTCAAATACATTCCTGTTTAAAGAACAAACCTTGTTCCAGTCAGGGCCGTAGCCCGAAAAAAATATGACTGAGGCAATGCCCTAATGGTTAAATTCTCTTCGTAGGTAAATCACGAAAAAATGACTGAAGTGCCTCGGTTTGCCTCATACTGGCTCGGCCCTGCCAGTGATGTGTGAACTAAATGGCCAGCGACAAGCTTCGAATTTAACTCGTTTGGACTGTACTCGTAATTGAATATAAAATTAGACAATTAAACCTTGGTCCATTACAAGTGAACCCTCTTTAAACTATTGCATTGTACAGTTAAAAAAAAGAACAGAAAAAGAATATTAATTTCTAGTAAAACCTTCTGGTTGTTTTAATGTACTCAATTTGTTACAGTATAATGCATGAGTCAACGAAAATCCCCACCCTGGGACAAGGTGGAGATTTGGAAAAAAAGCTCACTCAAACGTCGATTAATACCCCTACCCTGGGGTTGCTTCATGTAGTTAACACATTACCTAATACTACCCCTCCCCTTGCTTGAAGAGTTGACACTGCTGGGTTGTACCGTATGTTTTGACGAATAGTAGAACTTTCGGACTGGATTTGGCTTTTTGTTCAAGTGCCGACTATCTTCCACAAAAATTGCTCTCAGACAAGAGAAAATTGCTCTCTCAATAACATGTGTAGGGTTAGCCTCACTCTTCAAGGCAGGCTTTGAATCGAGATAGTGGCCCCTCAAATGTTGTTTTTGAAGAGTTTGTTCAGAGGAGCCTAAAAGCCTTTCCTATGATAAAACTCTTCGTGGCACCGGCCAGGTAACAAGAGGTAAAACTTGCACAGCAATGTGGTTTTGATTGGTTCAAAGTGCAGAGTTGAATGTTTTAACCTTTGTACTGCAAACATGCTGCAGTGCCATTTAATTTATCTATATTTTAGGTCTTTTGCTAATTTAGCTTATAATGTACCTCAATGTCAGTCATTGTAGGTCATTATAGATCACTGTATGTCATTGTTACAGTAGCTCTTTGTAGGTCATTGTAGTGAGCTCATTGTAGGTCATTGTAGATCATTGTAGGTCATCATTGTAGATGTAGCTCACATTTTGACTCGTGTGAATGCAAATGCATACCCACAAGGGAAACAATATTTTGGAAAGACTTCGTCCCCCGTTTCATCCAAAGAAGAAGTTGATGCACTGATACTCCCAGGAGAACAATCTACACAGCAATGATTGGTTCCTATGTAACCCGCACGTGATCCAGATGACAGTTACTTAATAAAGGAAAAGAAAGGTGAGGCTGGTTTCCGCAGACCTTCATCGAGGAGGAAGCATTGCATGACGAGTCACAAGAAGGTCTTTGCAGGAGGCTGAGATTGACTGGGCTGAAGGATATGCTTTGTCAGAAATCAATCATTCAATCTTTGTCTATTTGTCAGTTAATATCCTATTATAAGTTTTTGTCAACCTGAATTTCCCTAAGGATGGAAATTATTAGCAAGGACATTTTAAGGGACCTACCTGGAAGAAAAAATTGAAATGAGTTAGTAAAACATCAATTACATCAACTTGAAACACATGGTCAAACACATGATGATCAAGAAAGAAACACCAACTACATTTATATAAAATATAAGTACTCATTATATACATACTGATGAAATTCTGGGATTTTCCTTTTTACGAAAAAATCATATCTTCACCCCGTGCAGTGAACATATATTTTTTATTTCTCTCATGAGGATAAAGGTGTCGTCATGGTAACTGACATGATTAGCCAATAAAATGTGAGCTTCCCCTTCATTGTAGATACTTTTGTGCTGTAATATAATTCTTTTCTACTTCATTAACATTTCTCTTGCATAATTTGACATTATCATGATTTGTGTTTCATAACTTTCATATCCTGTTTCATGTTACACAACATGCATATTTTAGCGGTTGGTGACAAGTTGCTTTTAATCTGAACATTTCATCATTATCCAGTATAATACAGATACTATCAGCAGGGATGTAACTAAGAATAGTTTCATCCGGTTGAAGGTTGTTTTGAGGCGGTAAGTTCATCAAAGGAACCTGGTGACAAGATCATTCCCAGGGTCTCACAACACGCAGCATTCTTCAAGATGGCGAATACGGGGAAAGAGAAGGCATGCACAACAATACTTAAAACAATGCTTTTTCATTTCAATTATCGATAAATTCTAGCAATAATTCCATGTAGTAACAGATATTCAATTTTTTGTCAACATATCGAATGTAGAATGTAGAGAATAATTTGCGAAATTATCTTCTCAGTCACTTCGATCGACGGCCAAAATTCAGCTGGCGATCACCCCTTTCTCAAATGGTGATTTTTGCTGGCAGCCGGCGCTAATAGCGACATCCCTGTATCAGCACTCGAGGATGAAATTCATATCCTTGCATGGCCATGTAATATCCTCTATGTTCATAATTCTGCAGAATCTCACCTTCAACTATAGCAACTGTCAAACTGCCTTTTGGTTTCTGTCACTCAATTTGAAAGTTCAAGTTAGAGTTATTAATAAAGAGTTTCTTACATGTACTGTGAGATTAAAATCTTTTATTAAAGGGTTCAAATCATGACATTTCTGAACATTGCTTGAGCAGTAATGAAAGGAATGCCTTAAAAATTCAGACTTGAAAGGGGTTTGAAGTTACCCATGAGCTCTGCACTACTGATTCAGTGCTCTGGTCCAGTTGAACCATCTTCTGGTAGGTGGTCATATTGTGAGTTTGTATCAAACCCATAAAAATAATACTGATTTAACAGGATTGTTTTGCAAAAAGACATATTTTTCTTGGAAATGGGTCATTAAAGAAATGGGTTTCAATAATAACAAAACATCATTGCACATCCTTCTGAGGGTAGCAAGATATGATGTAGCTGAGAAGCAAAAATAGATTTGAATACATTTAATTATTTGTGGCCTTTGAATCCAACAATAATAGTTGCAAACTACATGACTTGTATAATAATAATTTTATTATTAATTATTGCAGGGTTATCCAGGCTACCCAGGAATGCAGGCTGATCCTTTGTATGGTTATTTTTCTGCAGTTGCTGGCGCTGTGAGTGTGAAAATTGTTCTAAATATTGTATGAATAACAAATTGATCATTCACAAGTTGCCTCTGTCTAATTGATCTGTCTAATTGATCTGACTGTCCTTTTTCTAATAAAAAGAAATGAACAATAATCTTATTTTCTTTAGAGTGGCAGGCTTTATTTGAAATATATTATTGTAAAAAAATGGAATGTGCCACTTATTGAACCACGCACAATTAATCTAATGGTAGCTCTCTTTACATATACAGTGTACATTGTTCCTCACCTCATCATCTTCATCAATTTGAAATCTTTTTTTTTTGCTTGTAAACCGTTTCATTTTCAACTCTGTTTGAGGCCATAAAATACATTTTAGTGTAACCAGTGATTTGGCACATATCTCCTGTAATGGTAAAGTACATGCACTTCTACATGTATTGCACATTTTCTATTTACATATTCAAATGCGCTTAATTTACAAGCAATCAATCCATAGGTGAGATCGGACATCAGCATAATACAGGCATCGCTGGCAGCCACTGTCAGTCCATTGGAGATCTCACCCGGCACATGAATGAATGAAATGAGTCCAGTGAGCACAACATCTGGAGCTCCATACCCTTTATATACTCTTTACTTGTAAACAGAGTGTGGGTGTGGGTGTGGGTTACTTTACGTCCCACTGGGTTGTGAACAGTGAAGGGTTGTGAGACATGGCCTACGGTTTATAGTCCTTATATATCTGAAAAGAATCGAAAGTCTAACCATTTGTGGATATAACAGGCCTTCGGATATTACGCGATGGTGCGATTTTGCACAATCGACCTCAAATCGCATCCGATCGCACAATTCACGAAAAATCGCATAATTCACAAAGGGACGCACAAAATTCATAAAATGAAACATAAATCAACACGTTTCTTAGTAATTCCTGCATAAATACGCCATTTTTAAGATGATTTATCTTGGAAAAAGGCTAAAAATCCTTTGCCACCTTCGATTTCGTAAACATTCGAAGTTCAAGGCTTTTGCATGTCGGGGACCTAGTACGAGTCTTCTTCTATTGGTGCAACACAAACACGCACTTATATACACACCACTGAAATGATGACACAGTTGCCTTCTCTTAGAGAAGAGATTTGTGAAAAATAAGCGAAGTTGTAAGTTTTTCGGCAAACTTTGGTTTCTTTCTTGAAAACTGATAAAAACTTACTCATGGATAAGTTTGTTGTGAAAACGCCCGCTTTTTCTTCGACGAAGAAGGAAGTTCCCTCCTTCTGCCCAATCTGACAGCTCACGATCGAGCAAGAAAGTACCTCACAGGTACGGTCCACGTGGACGATGGACTGATGTTTTTCTCGTCGTGCAATATTAGGGCCGTTTATACGAGAGAAAATAAGCCGCAGCTTACTCTGGCCACGGTGTACAAAATACGCAAAAGGAACTATTTATACGAATATATATTCCCAGGTCAAAATAAGCCGCGGCTTGAAAAAGATGTGAACGTAGATTTTGTACCATTTATACGGGGTGAACATTCGAGTCTTATGTAAGCCGCGGCCAGAGAAAGCCGTGGCTTATTTTCTCTCATATAAATGGGGGTATGGCCCTATTGTGATTGACCATCTTCGGAAGTTCTTGGTTGACAAGCACCTTGATCATTCATTTGGCAATTGTTAGCTGTGTCCTTTCAACTTTTAACGTGGTCTAACTAACCTAACTAACCACCCCCCCCCCCCCCCCCCTTCATTCCTAGTAGTCAATGAGTTAAAGGGGACACCATTTCTGAGTGGAGAGTGGATGTACATGTACATGTACTTGTAGAGGTTGTCAAAAAAAAAAATAGTTTCTAAAGAAACTGTCGTGCTGTGTCGGTGGGAGATTGAAACAGAAATTGATTTTATCAAACGAGTTGATAAAGGTCGAATAACCGCTGTGAAAGATTTGGAAAGCTGACGTTTGGAGCGTTAGCCCTTTGTCAGAGCGAATGATTGATAAGAGGGATATCAGAGACTTATGTACCTGTTCATGTTTAGTAAATTACAGTATCTTAGGGGGTCACGATCCATAAAATTTCTTTTTTTTATTACTGGTATGTTAAATGCAGCTATTTTGATGGCATCTCAAACTGCTTTCATTCTGTTAAATTTTCAATATTGGGGATTAACTGTGTCCATTGTTAAGCTAATTTTGCTTGATTCTTTACTTTCAAGGACCAGCAGATTGATGCGAAAGAATTGCAAACTTGTTTGACTAGGTCAGGCATATCTGGAAATTATCATCGTAAGTAAACCAGTGGCCCAACATTACCCTAAACACCCGCAGATAAGTCGCACCCTGAATTAAGCGACTCAAATTTTGGGAAAACAGTTTATTGAAAGAAGTCTTCTTTATCCAATGTTCAACTCACCATTAAACATGAAAATACAGTACTTCAAAGTCTTTCCCACAATTTTAGCACTTTAATATAATGAACATCGTTTCTACCAACTTTGACAAAAATGTTTGATTTTTCTGGTATTTGTTGACAGGAATTTCTTCATTCAACACAGTTTTGCCATAGATTTTTGCATTACAACAAGAACATGAGCAGAACGTTCATAGCTTGGTAACCAGGCATTAGATCGGACGCGAAAATGGAAAACTGGACACCGGAAGCAGGCTTTTTCAAATGTTCCCGCAGATAAGCCTCACCCCTGATTTCTAGTGGTGATTTTTTTTGTAAAATGGTGCGGCTTATCTGCAGGTGTTTACAGTATACTGTCTGATTAATTAAGATGATAACTGTACAATGTACATTCTCAATTACTGAGCAAGGGTATCATTGTTTGAGCAATACAAATACCTCAGCTAATTATCATCTGAATGAGTTTGATTCATAGTTCAATCAAAGAGTTGGGGTTAATTTGCTTCAACCACTATCGTAGGCAAAAGGGTCACACCATACTCTTTGGTTGGCTTAATTATCTGGCTTCACTTTTAAGTTTCTCTCTTTTGTTGATTGGCAAACTGTTACAGTACTGCACTGCAGCATAATTTGATGATGTCCAAAGGAAGAAAACAAAGTGGTTGACTGGAATTTTAGCTTCAAAGTTTGCCAGGCAGTACATATATGTGTTTATGAAAGGCACAATTATTAGGATTTAATTAACTTCTGTTAGTACAAATTCATTTGGTCTTGAAACTGTCAGTATGGTATATTAGGCATAACATTTCATTTTTTTATCTTTCTTTTCTTTGTCACTTTTAGCATTCAATTTGGAGACTTGCAGGTTAGTAGTTACCATGCAGTTTTAATAATTGACATAGCTGGGAGTTAGGAGGTATTTACACGAGACAGGGACAAACTCAGACCAGCATGGGTTTGTATCTGCCTCCATACATTTCTTTTCTTGCATGTACATGAGGCCCACATGACATTAAACTCAGACCGGTCTCCATTTGTCTTGGTTGCTGGACCGAGATGAGAAGCTAGAGCTTGTAACAGACTGAGTTTAAACCGTTCTCGTGTAAAAGACAACAAATCGCAGACCAGGTCCTGAAGTTTCAAGCCTGTATGCCTTTGAGTCAGCGATATCTTTATTTGACAAAAGGTATCATTTTGTCCTGAAACCAGTTTCAAGTAAACTGCTGCAAAGATTTCATACCGGTAGAAGTTCATCCCAGTTTGAGTTTGTCCCAGTCTCTTGTAAATACCCCCTTAGGCATAATTTAACAACAACATTGATTTAACATTTGTATTATTATTACCTTTTTGCTACTCTTAGTTGTGAAGTGCTTTAATGCCAATATCCTTTTGGGAAAGGAGGCACAGGCCACACTTTTTTTAAAACAATCTTTTTATTATAGAATTTTAATGGCATCTTTACCTTGGATATTTTTTTAATGACATATTTAAGGGGTACTGCTACCTGGAAATAACCACAGGGTAATAACAAAAAATGGGTCTCAGGCCTAAGATTCATTTTTGTTATTTATAAATACCTTATTACCAAGGCTTCGTAGAAGCACGAAGTAGGATATTGCTTTCAAATGATGAACCACAGGATGTTTTTTAAAGTTCACTTTTTAATGAAGACAGCACATGTTTCGGATGCGACATCATCCATCATCAGTTGTACTGTGAGAAATAAAATGAAAATATGCACTAAATTAACGAGGATAGTTAAGGAAGAAGGCGCGAACCAAAAAAGTAAACTTATTTAAACTAAGCAGAGAGACTAAGAAAGGAGAGTAATTAGTAGGAAATTAACGCTCGTGTTAATTAACGTATTTGAAATTAAGGTGACTTCAATTGACGCGATTTGAAGGGAGTTTTGCTTCCCAATAAAGGAATTAACGCGAGAGAGGGGGTAGAATTTTTAAATGTGGGAAATTAACGCGTCTGCTTAACACCCCGCAAAAAGAACTTGTAGAGAACACGAAGAAAATGCAGTGAAGTACAGTAAACGATTTTTCTAATGTGAAAGATTGAATGTGAAATAAAGTGCGCAAATAAAATATATTGTTTAGCTAGGTGAAGAGAATCTATGGAGTGTGTCGCAGATTTTGGAGAAATAATGGTAATTAAGGTCGCGGAATTTAACGTTAACACAAATTAACGCGGCTTAAAGTAACGCGAAATTTTCAAATTCGCGTTAATTTCATGAACTGTTAATTTCCTATAATAATGTATGTAGACTTTTGGTCAAAACAACTAAAAAGCAAGACATACATGCAAATTACAGGAACCTATTATGTTGGATAAGGTTGATAAGGTTCATTGTTCTGTAGAGAAAAGTGAGTCAATTTCGTTTTAAATTTGAGAGCGAAAGAAGTTTGCATAATTTATCTTCAGCAGTAGCATTCCACACTTTCAGCCCTTGGAATCTGATGTTTAACTTTTTAAAGATTTGTTCTTGGTTAAATTGTAAGGTAGTAAGACTGTTTTGAAGCAACCTTCTGTTTATAGGGATTTTGCTGAATCATGTGGTTTGAATCCTGTTTGGTTCACTTTGTCATTTTGTGCTTCTTGTAATAAGATGGATACTGTAGACACGACCCCACAAGCAAAGTTTTGCTTTAACCTCTCATCATTTAGAGAGATTCATTGATTGATATCTGCATTTGTGTAACGATGCAGTTTAATTTAAAGTTTAATATTTTAGCACAAGAGAACACAGGTGATCAAAAAGGTGATTTATACAGGGTTCGTACAGAGTCTTGAATTCTTGAAAAAGTCTGGAAATTTGCAAACCAGTTTGCCAGACCTGGAAAAATTCGGGAAAAATGGTAAAAAACTGGAGAATTTTTTGGTTTTGAAAACTCAAACAAGTGCTTTATTGCTAAGTGAATTTTTCCAGGTAGTCAAATCTTATTTAAAATTTCGTCTTTTCGAAAACATTCAATCGCAGACCGAGAAGTCTCAGATCTCTCTTTAATACGCCAGCACTGCGTCGTGGTTACTGTATGTTGACAGTGCATCATGGAACAAACTGTATGTACTAAACTTGGGTCTGGAAAAAGAAATTAGTATTTTGGAAAAAGTCTTTAATTTTGCAACCAAAAATCTGTGAGAACCCTGTTTATACAAGCTGAGAGAGATGACTGTACGTGTACGTTTACTAATGGCAAGCCATTCATGTCGGCAAGCCATAATTATTATATCTCTAAAGAACAGGAGCATTGTACAGTGTGTAGGCCTTTTAAAAAAGCCGGTAATGTACGAAATTGTAAATCAGTCGGTAAATTCTGCACGAGGGAGCAAGATATCTTTTCAACTCTTTTACCCCTGTGGGTTTCCCATAGAAGAGTAAAATCGTCTGTTGTACATAGAAACAAAAAACTGAAGAGTTAGACATCATTAAATTATAAGGAGAAGCATAACTGGAAAGTGCATCAATAGTTGCATAATGTAACAATTACGTATAGGAGCAGGTTAGATACTAAAGCAATTGGAACAATTTGTTTTAATTGTACAGTCTTTGAGTTTGGAGGTAATATTTTCGACATCAAGATAAGAATCTTCATTACCCAGGTTATGAAATAAAGACTTTTTCATTTGTTTTTTAAGGGAATTTTTTGATAATTATTTAAATTCATTCGGTATCTTATTCCAGCTTTTTTTTGTAAGTTTAGTTTCACAATGTTGATCGGGGCTCTCTGATTGTGCACGTCATACATTAATTTGTTCCACAAAATACTCAGTCAGATAGTTCGACCCCTAAACCCAAACCAGCCACCGTTCGATTTGCTAGTGCATTCTTTAAGATCAGAAATCGATATTGTGCAAAATGTGGGAGTACTTGTTGATAGAGGTTGCCTCCTATGAATTGGAGGAAAATCGTTGAGTGAAAAGTTTAACAGCATATGTGTAGAACTAAATCTCAGTTGTTCGTCTTGTAGACTTAACACATGTGTTTGCCCTTTTTTTCATCAGGATTATGATCACCATGTTGGATGTATCCTTCAATAATAGCATAATACTAAATAAAAATGTCCAGCCTTTAGTTCTAGTGTATTAGCCAATATGAACCTGCATACTAGGTAGATTACATGTAGTTTGGCATGAAATACTCAACGGAGTTTAGTGTGAAATGAAAATGAAAGAGATCATTGACAAGCAACTTAAAGCACCTATCACCTCAGCAAGCTTTTTCACTTTATTTATTCTCTGATATCGTCTAAAATACATCGTGTTGTTTTTGGAACCTTTTGATTGAAATTTCACTGTTTAATTGGCTTTGGAAGACGGGAAAAGTGGTCATACTTTGATCCATAACCGAGCAACGAAGAGGAGTCGGTTCGATAGCGGGTTGACGTCACAAATTAATTTGCATCGCAGTTTTCAAAGAACTATCTCAATACAAAGCAGTCATTGCTCGGTTGAGAGACAATTGCTTAAATTGTCCACATAATTGCGAGGATCACTTCACTCTTTCGTCTATAATCCGCACTTCAAATACGTTTATTTCATTCAAACAGTCCTAAGTAATTATAGAAGTTTTGTGTGGCGACAATTGTTGAACAAGATTTTGCTTTCGAAGGGTTATTTTCGTGGAATTATGGTTCCCACTAGAGTAGGTCGTCGGTCCATACGGCGCATGTGTCCCAGCTGACATAGTGTTGGGGGGAAGGGGGGGGTTTTGGGAAGGGGGGATAGCTCTTCTTCCTCATTGTCCCCCCCCCCCCCCCCCTATTTTCATGGAACCGGAGTGCGCCAGAAAGCTCTCCCGAGTTCCCCCTTCGGACAGAACGCCTGCTAAGCACTGCGGAAATTGACAGGTTTCGTTTCTCTGTTGGCAGAGGTTTTTTTTTTTCCTTTTGCTTTCGCTGGACTGGCTGAGTACGGGAAAAGAGACTTCTGCCATGGGTCGAAACTCACTGAGTTGAGCATGCGCGGCAGTTACTTGGCGACCGAATCATCGCATGATACTTCATGTTGTGTGGGCTCACTTAACAACAGCGAAATTACTGTAAAGGAATGCACATGCAGGACACAGCGGGCTCAAGTCAGAGTCAGCAAACATATCATGGGGCATGCGGTTTGAAGAATGCTGCCCAAGGTTGTGGACGGCTGTTGGATCAAAGTGAGTTTCGACCAATGACAGAGGTGTCTTCTCCCGTACTCGTCAGCCCAGCGAACGCAAAACAAAAGAAGACCTCTACTAGCAGGGAAGTGTTTCGTACAAAAAAAACGTATCATTTCTTCTCGGTTTCGTCCTTAAAGCTGTAATAGCGTGACTTCAGTGGTAAGATGGGATTTCACGAGTTCAAAGAGTTGTGGAACGCTCTCAATCAGTGGAAGGTACGTTTTAAGTAAAGCAATAGCTGCCTCTGGTACGACTGTGGCGCACGCGTATTGGGTTTAGAAGTCCAGTTTTTTACAACTGCACCTGGCTTCCGTAATGATGAAAATTTGCAATTTTATCTGTTTTGTTTTGTTTTGTTTTGTTTTGTTTTTTTTACAATTTGCAAAGTAAACCCAGTTAAAAATATTTGACTGATTTCCCCTGAAGGTAACACT
This sequence comes from Montipora capitata, assembly GCA_949126865.1. NCBI lineage: Eukaryota > Metazoa > Cnidaria > Anthozoa > Scleractinia > Acroporidae > Montipora > Montipora capitata. The sequence goes on from OX421451.1 coordinate 12,241,900, forward strand.
TTTAATTACTTAACAAAAAAAGTCAGGCAACATTCGCTTTAATAGTCGATGAGTGCTAATACCCGGGTATCAAAAGTATTTTGGTCGTACCATTGTTACGTTCTATGAAAGTAATTTTGGTACAACTTTTTTTTTTCTTTCGGGAGACGTTTTCCGGAGATAAAT
>OX421451.1:12247064-12277064 GCA_949126865.1 Montipora capitata
AGCTACTTGCTAGGCGTCGGGATAAGGGGCAACTGAAACATCAGTGCCCTTGGCAGAATTCGAACCTATGACGTCCGTCACCGGTCGAAATTGGTAGTTCGTTTTTTAAGTTTTTGATAGACAGTGTCCCGCTGGTTTGTGGTCCTTTCCACGGATGCGTTTCATCGTTAACAATCTATTCTTGGTTTTCACAATCCTCCGGGAATTGAACTCTATTATTATGCAAAGGTTTTCTTTTGTTTTCGTTGAAAAACATGGCTGTTGATCACGTGAGTGAAAACCAAGAGCAGTTGCATTTAAAACTTTAGTGGCGTGACGTTGCAGAGCCTGCAGACTAGTGGGACACTGTTAATTAAGAACCTAGATAAACGAACTATGCACCGCAGGGGTTTGTGTAGCTCTTTGGTCGAACGGTGCTACAGAGGTCATAGTCTCGAACCCTCTCAAGGACTCTGACGTCGTCCGTTGCCGAGCAACGGTTTTACCATTATTCTCACGGATGGATTACGCCGCCAAGCATCAAGAATTGCATTATGCCATGCTTTTTCTAAGCAAAACCATTATACTGATTGCGGAGTGCAAAACCATCCAGCACGTCCCAAAATATGTGCTATTTTTCGGAAATGCTTAGGATGGTGAATTCGGTTGATCCATTATCTTCAGTGATGTTTGTTTTCCTTCTTGTCTTCCATTTCCTTATGTCAACGTCTTTTCTATTTTCAGTTTATTCAAGTGTCCATGTACTGCTAGAGTGGAACACAAGAAGCGTGTTTTTGTTTTTGTTTTTAATCCTTAAAGGCTGGTTTTTGCAGTGACGGAGTTTGTATCGTGAAGGGCGCTCTTTAATGGAGACGCAAGCATTAGCACAAGGAACATGCGTAGATCAATGTGCTTGTCGTTAGTTAGTCTCCTTTGTCTTTTCAAGATGTACCTATCATCGATAAGCTTGAGGTTTTGCAAATGTTGCTTGTTCTTTATGCTTGTGTTGGAAAATTGGAGCGCTTTGTGATCAATTGAAAACCCCATGTCGTCAGTGAAGTCTTGAGCTCAAAGGAATCGGCGTCTTAGCATCAGAACCCTTACACACTTGTAACTTCTCTTCTGACTTGGTCGCTTTTAATCCTGTTTTATCCAGGCCTTCGGAATAGTAAGCACAAGTGAACGAAGAAATCATTCAAAGTACTCGGTTTGGTACATACGTTATTCAAAAATATTACACTTTGCGATCTTTAGGACCGTAAAACACATTTTAACACCGTTTACGATCAACCTTTTCGATAGCCGCTCACCACAGAAAAGGCACACTCCATCTCGAAATCTCTTAATCTCATTGGCTTTTAGTATATCTTTATATGACGTTCTCGTGTTACATGTCATAGTCATGTTTTACATTCCACTATCACGTCACTAGACTGTCACTCTTTTATGTCACGTTACAGTGTGACCAGATGGCGCGCGCGCGCGTGCTTTTCCTAGTAGCTCTGATACTGGAATTCCGGCAATTGCCTTATTGTGATTTCTCTTTTCTGATGACAACCCTGTTACTTGTAAAAACCAGCCTAAATCCTTGGTTTCCACGTAACGGCTCCGCTGCCTCTTTTTTCGCTATCTCTTTCTCGTCTCCAGAGCCCGAGCACCAAGAACACAGCCAAGGCAGGAAGTCAGTCAATCACGAACTTCCCGCTCTTCTGCGCATTCTCAGAAATTTAAAACAATAACGGTTGTCAACGGTAACCACATTATACCATTACCACGACTGCGCGTATTTTTGTCTGTGGCCAGAATCCGTGTTCTTGGCGCTGACCAAAAGAAAAGCGGGCTCTAGGGACGAGAATGTTGCCAATCTCTGCTTATTATATACTCAAAAGAACATCGCGTTTCTGATTGGTCAATGAAAAATACATAAATAGATTATAAAGTGCAATACGGAGATTGCTATGGAAACAGCGACGTAGGAATTTTGTGGACTATATAATAAATAAAAAGTCGTATAAACTTGGTCGTGCATCACGAAATGCACTCACGTTCATACGAATTCGTATATTGCAGTCTTTTCAAAGGTCAAGTAGTTTTCGCAGGAACTTCCGAGCGTTTATGTCGTTATTAGAGAGATACAGCACCGCCTCCACACGAAACGGCAAACTGAAAGCTACTGGTCATAAACGCATGAGAACGTTTCTATTCTCTCGCTTTTCAAAAGTTGCCAAGATGTGAGGTAAAATTTATGACGTTTTATTTCCGGCAAAACGAAAATATCATCCGGTTGTATACCGTTTGCCAAAACGCGATGTTTTTCTCATGCAGTTTGCAGGGGCACCCTCGTTTGCGTGGTGAGTTTCTAGCTGCCTTACAAAATATTTATCTCTTTGGATGTTCTTTGGGAACTTCAGGTCTGTAGAAATTTCTAGGTGGCTTTTTTGCCTCGTGCGAAAGTTCAAGTAATCGGGACAGAGGGCCGTTTCTCGGAAGTCCTGAAACTTAACGGACCATTTTCGGGTGTCACAATTCTCTTTGTATCTCAAGAACGGAGAGGATTTAATTCGTCAAATTTCACAGTTATTTTTATTTTTGTTACCTTCAAAACATGTTAAAAGATCGGCTTTCCAAAACAAGCGGTTGGCAATTTCATAAATGGCTTTTCGCTCCCGAAAAGTTGTCGGGAAACGGGCCACAGGTCTGGTAAAAAACTTTGCATGACGTAATAGTCCTTTTTTCCAGACAATTTTGGGCAGGGGATGTTTGTTTAAAAGATCATTCTCAAACAAACTTTGGCGAAAATGATGGAAGTTATTAATTTTCAATTTTTATGCTATTTCCAATATCAGAGTTAACTCTATCAGATCAGTAAAATTCTAGCGTCTTTCAATGTGGTTTTGAGATTTCTACGCACACTACTTTTCCGAAACATTTTCTGTTCAGAAAAATGTCAAAAATCGTAGTACGCCTTGAAAGTCTGAGTTCGAATATTCGAAAATTCTAGCCAACCTTCCTTCCGAACAGGTATTTTACCGAAATTACTCTTTGGATGCCCCTGATGCAGTGATAATGATATAAAATGCTGGTAGAAATTTCGTCCATTTTCTTTTCCCGAATACACTTCTCTCATGATCGTTCAAAAGGGTCCCGTTTTTGTTGAAAAAAGTAGAATTCGTATCATCACCTCAGATATACCTCCACGGTATTTCATCAATGCCAACACTACCCTGTCTTGCTTCTCTCGTGAAACTGAATTTGTCAGATTCCCAGATGTTGCAAACTGTTAAACTTAAAAATAGAAGAACTTAAAATACCCGAGTGCAAAATATCCAGTTTATATATTGTCTCGAGAGAAAATGAATAAAAAAAGAATTGTTCACCAGAAACCGTAATTGTTAATGAGCCCTCACTGAGTACTCCCATAGCCGAGGAACAACCCGCTACTTCACAGAGGTAAAAATGATCCCTTTATTAAGTTTCGAGGTTACATGGCCGGGCGCAAAGTGCTTTACTGATTGGATGGACGACAAATCCAATTAACTCAAATCATATTTTGGTTTTTGATGACATGGGAAAAGCGAAGTACAGGAAGAAACTCGACAAACCAGTCAACCATATTAATTTAGTATCACCCTACTAGTGGACTAATGCAATTGCTGCATTTTGATTGGCTACGCTACTAGAGGACTATTAGTAATAGTCATCGAGTAGCGAAAAGCGTGACGCTTTCTTTCGTTTTATTCCCAAATAAATATATTTTCGACTTGCATTTGCTAACTTTATTATTGCCTTTTCTGTCCGACTAGTTGGGTGATACTAAAACAATTAGACCCTTCGCCCTCAAGGGCCACGGGTCAATAGCCCATTCGGCTTCGCCTCATGGGCTATTGACCCGTAGCCCGCGGTCTAATTGTTAAATATCACAGATTGTCCCGCTGAGAGTAGTCCATCGAAGCCCCAGGCAAATGGCTTCAACATCGCTGCGATTTTGTTGAACGATATTGACTGTCGAGGTGGGCAAACAGTTACACACATCACCAAAGGCTTCACGAGAGGCCTGGTATGCAGTCCCAGGCTGCAGCCGCGTTATTGAGAGACCCATTAGTGCGCAGCCGCATATCCAACCGTGAATGGCAGCAACCTTTAGATCGGAGGACGATGACGAGTACGAGTATTCCGTTCTGAGCACGCGCACTATCAAAAATGTCGGCTTCCAAACCTTATGCGCATGCTCAGTATCGTAGTCGTCCTCGTCTCCGATCCAAAGGTCCCAAAAAAAAGGAATGTAGAATGGTTGAAGCAAAGTTTAAACGCTTTTAAACTTATTCAACATCGATTCAACTTAGTGAACGGAAAGGGTGGGGGAGGAGGGAAGGAATCGTTCTTAAAATCGAGCGGATTATCATGTTGAAACAAATGTTAAAGCCTTTTGCCCGGGCCTCAACGTTTCAACAACCTTCAGGAGCGGAAGTCAACCTTCAGGTTGTCGAAGCGTCACTCAACGTCACAACAAGAGGGCTACTCTCCAGCCGGACAATCTTATAAACTTCATCAAGTCTTGATATGACTCCTGGGCTAAAACCATTTGCTGTTCAACCACTATTACCATCGTTATGATACGCGATGTTGAGTCTGAATGGGAATCGATCCCAAGCCACTGTGTTAGAGGGTCACTGTTCTTACCACTCTGGTAACCCTGCCGTCCTTTCCCAACCAGGGATCGAAGACAAGATTAAGAAGCAGAAGTGAAGTTGTCTGTCAGACCTCTCTCTAATATATAGTTGGTCAAAAGAATTGTCCGATCGCTATGGAGGTATATCCATGACAAAATTCAATGATAAAATCGTCCAAATCATGAATGCATCAATCCAAAGCTGAATGGCAACAAGCCGATTCTGCAAATGGCCATCACGGAAAGAGGCATAACACAGAGTCATAACGCAAAAAGGCATCACGCAAATAGGCATAACGCGAATAGGCATAACGCAAGTAGGCATCACGCAAAAACGCATAACGCAGATGGCCATAACGCAAAAAAGATAACGCAATGAGGCATAACGCAGAGGCATAACTTAAACAGGAAGAAAAAGTTCGATAGCGATTATATGTTCTTTCCCTTGAACAATCAATTGACGTTTTTTTAGATCTGAAATAATTTACGGAGTACACAGCCAGTCTCCATTCTTCAAAGGGCCTTTGCGTTATGGCTATTTTACGTTATGCCTTTTGCGTTATGACTATTTGCGTTATGCTTTGCTGCGTTATGCCTTTTATTTTATGCCTTTTTGCGTTATGCCTCTGCATTATTCCTCTTTCCGTTATGACTGTTTGCGTTATGGCTATTTGCGTTATGCCTCTGCGTTATGGCTGTTTGCGTTATGGCTTTTCGCGTTATGCCTCTCTGCATTATGCCTCTTTCCGTGATGGCCATTTGAAGAATCGACTTTTTGCCATTCAGCTTTGGATTGATGCATTCATGGTTTGGACGATTTTATTGCAAATTTTGTCGTAGATATACCTCCATAGATCGGTAATGAAAGGAATTCGACACGTCATCTGTTACTCTTATCTCCACGTCAGAATATCTCGCTCCAGAGCAAACTTAGCACCGATCTCTTGCTAAGAACTTTCCAGAATAAGTCCACGAAGTGAAGCTGTAGATCCTAATTCCCCAGAGATGTGGTTCATACCAGTGTCACTGGCATAATTAGAAACACCAGACGCACTGTCTGACATGACAGAGCACGCATGTGCTGATCCATTCACCGCTGACATTACCATCAGCGAACTGTCAATCGTTTTCTCGTCCAAGTTCAGATATGGCTCCGATAAGTCACTTTCAACTATACTTTTAACAGTTCGTTTTTCCATGAAGGGTGCGTCGTTTCTGTTTACATTCCAGCTGGTTCCACTGGCCATATTAAGATAAGTTAATTCGTTTCTGTCTTTGTCAACGCTCACACTATGCTCAAGGAGACTTCGCACTTGATTGGGCACAAGGTCCTCACTCTTGATGTTCGCACTCTCGTCTACATCACTAGGTACTAAATTTTCTTTCCTTTCATTTTCCAAAGGCGGCGGCTTTTGACTGGGTGCCGTTTCATCGCTGGCACCGCTCTCTTGAGAGGGCGGCAAATCCGGAATCTTTTCGTCTTCGTTTCCGAGCCGTAGATGCACGTTAGAAGAGAGGCATTTTTTCAACAAATTCTTTTTTCCTTTTCGTTTCTTGATTCGCTTTCGTTTGACTTCCACAATCTTTGGTTTTTCAGCAGCAGTCGCAGATTGGTTTTTTTCGAGGAATACGTATTGGAGGTCCACAAATGGCTATGGAAATCAACCATAACAATGAAGAATTTGAGTAAAAAGGGTAACAAGTAGTACTCGGTTTTAATGATGTCAGATTTCCTCAGCCAATCAGAATACGATTTTCCGGTCGGCGAATTGCACGAAGCTTAGTATCCGCGCCTCCCAATAAACATTTGCTTATTCTTTACCCCTTGATAGTTATTATCTTAACTTTTTTTTTCCTTCTGAAAACTCTCGCCTTAGCTGTAAATACCAAGACAGAAGTGATCTGTATATAGTTTTGATTGTCAACAAAACGCAAATTTACAAGAGTCATTTGCCACAAAATTTCATGACTTCCTCTTTTCGCTAATAGTCTTAGAAGTTCTGAAATCGGCTGCCTCTTGAAAAGAAAGACGTTATTGTGGGTTTTGAACATACAAAGAGTTTTATGTCAGACAAGTCTCGGACTTCCCAGAAACTCCCTAAAGAAGTGGTTTCGGGTCCGATTGAAACTGGCACTGGACATAGCCGTGAGTCATGATTTTGATCCTGAGCTGAATGGCATAATTATGCAGAATAAATTAGGCACAGAAATCTTCCCACAAATGCAATATGGCACTCATTATATAGTGTAGGACGCTTAACAAAAGAATGCACGTCATTAAATGTATATCTCCAATTTATACCACTGATATTACATTCCCCATAATTGTGCAATTCCCTTAGCATTTTCTACGCAATTTCACAAACTTTGAGCCTCATCTTATCGAAGGTATCACTAAAAGGTCAAACCCTCTCCTACTTACCTTGGAATAAAGACCGTATATTCTGCACACTTCCTTCATGGTTAGGTGACCATCAAGTATTTCATCAGAACGGATTATTTCGGTCTGTGGAAAGAAAGAGTGCTTTAGATTCATGTTTTTGATAACAAAAAAGGGTAATTCCATTTAAATTGGCCAATAATGTCATAAATAATTTTTCTTACGAAGTACTAACATTAATAATAATAAACTTTAAAGCGAGCTTCAATTGAGTGTCGTAAAACCAAAACCAAAGTAATTACTTTGGCCAATCAAAAAGGACGGAACCAATCCGGTAAACCAATCAAACCTCGAAGTAGATCTAGCCCTGAAGGTCGTGGGGTCAATTCCCACCCTGGTCAGAGTTTTTCTCTGTCCTTGTGTGGGCCCATCTTCATTAGTAGGGCTAACGCTCACATGGTTCACATGGGTAGAAAACTAGCACTTCACATTACACTCAAATAGTTAAGTCTGTTCAAATCAAATGTTGGTTTTGACTCCAGGGGAAAACCTAAGTACCCGGAGAAAATCTGAGAAAGCAGAGTAGAAGAGAACCAACAAACATCGAACCTGGGCCACACTGTTAGAGGCCAGTTTCCTCACCACTGCGCTAAGATAGCCTTAAAAACAGGTGTTACTTTGTCGCGATTTTTAAGCAAGCGACGGTAATCATACGGTAGCCGACAAGGGAGTTGTTGCAAATAAAATAAAGTTGCAGCAAATTAAAAGAATGTTGCTGCAAATTAAAACATCAAAAGAATGCGCGCGCACTGCTTTAACAATACAGAAAGTATCCTTAACATCCATGAATTAAAGATAACCTTAGGCTTAATTAGGCCTAATGTTGGCATTTGTAAACAGTTAGGGGTGTTTCTGTATTGGTAAAACAATGACCTATGTTTTGTATACCTGTCCTTCCTTCAGTGCGCGCGCATACTTATGATGTTTAATTTGTAGCAACTATTTTAAATATGCAGCAACTTTATTTTATTTGCAGCAACTCTTTAATTTGCAGCATGTCCCTTGTGGGCCACCGTACTATTACGAGGCGAGCGTGGATCATATGCGAGGAAACATGTGATTCGCGCTCACCTCGTAATTGCCCTTGAGATTCGCAAAGAAATAGCGCCTGTTGTGCAGGCTAGCCTCTAACACTGCTCTGGAAAACCATTCCAAGAGATATGTTGAGATTAATTTAGCATTCACGTTCCTTATTATTCGGTATTTGAGATATAAGGCATCGCGTTATTTACCGTGGGTGGCAAACAGCTAAAGTCAGGCTGAAAAATGCATTTTGCAAAAAAAATTTAAAAATGTTTAATTGTAGGTCATTTCTTACCGGCCAGTTATCCAAAGTTATCAAGCAACTTTCCAAATGACAAAAACAAATTACAAAAACAGAATTTTCATGCTCTTCTGACAAGCAAGAGTTTGAGGTTTTCCGTGAACGTGAACGTGAACGCAATGGTAAATGGACAAATTACGCTTTTATAACTTCTCACAACAGACGAATTGTCACTCGATTTACACTTTTTAAAGAAAAACATACCCCTCCATGAGAGGTTCGCGAAGAAAGCTTTCTAAAGAACTGAACCCCTGAGGTTCATCCATTGATGACCAAGCCCTCCATTTTGTCAGAGATCACGCAAAAGAAGCCGCGGAGGACCATACACTCGATCGATCACGATCGCGATCACACATGTCGCGATCCCTAAACAGAGAGCTTGATCACCGTCTGACTAAATCACCAAAAATTTCAAGATGCTTCTTACGATGTGCGTCTCTGGGATGGCAAACTTCATGGTCACGAATTTCTTCAGCACACTCACGGTCATCGACGAGGAGCAACGGAGGTAACGAGTCGGGAAAAGCTGGAGAAGAATCAAGATCAAATTTTATAATGCCATTATGTCCCGACATTAGCAAAGTGGAAGGAACTTTGCCGCTGGCGGAAATTGAGGTCCTGCAGCAACCGTCAAGATAGCATCACCTTTAATACGATTTACGACGGCACCGTCAACGAGAAAACCACAAGACAACGCTGACACGATTTTTATGTTTTAAAGCGAAGGGAAACAGTTGGAAGTTTGAACTATTTTATATTTCTGTATTTTAGTTTCGTTAATAAAACGGCTCCAAAAGCATGAGAAAACTATATATCTCAGTAAGGAGTTGAAATGTCGTGATCATATTAGAAATGACCAAATTGTACTCCAGACAAGCGAAAATGAAGATGAATATTGGCATGTATTAAGCGGTAAAAAATGCTGAAAGGTCGTTGAAAGCGTGTTGAATCAAATTAATACTTATTTCAAAATTAATCTTTCATCGATTCGACATTTCTTATGTTCGAAACTAAAAATGTTGCGTAGAGTTCATTCGTTCAACATTTGTAGAACACGTTCGTGTTGACATCATGCCGTAATTCTGGCCTCGGTTATTCAAAAGGTGGATAACCCTATCCACCGGATAAATCACTATCTAGCGAATAAACACGAGCAAAATCAACTGAGTTATCCACTGGACAGTGATTTATCCAATGGATAGCGCACTATCCACCCTTTGAACAAATGTGGCCTGGGACCCGTTTCTCCAAAGTCCCGAAAACTTTTCGGGCCCGAAACTGCCAACCGCTTGTTTTGGAAAGTCGATCTTTTAACATGTTTTCAAGGTAACAAAAAGAAAAATTACTGTGAAGTTTGACGACTTGGAATACAACATTAACGGATCATGATCAGGAAAATATTTCAAAATTACCTCCTTTTCCATTCGATTTCTTGTTTTTCTAAAATCAAACTGATTGTTAGAAAAAGAGAATCTAATAACATAATGAAATTTGTAGACGATAACTTTGAATGAAACAAAACAAAACCAGCTTTTTTACACCGCTATTCCCGTACCTGAAATATTCGAGGGTGATACACACTGGATCATCAAACGGCAGAGATTCTTTTACTTTTGTGTCCTTTTTGGTTGAATTGTCCCCCTCTGCTGTCGTGTGGAAACAAGTAAATGAAAAAAATTATCACAACTTCCTAGTAGAAAACTAATCTGCGTGACTAAGAAAACTAATCTGCGTGATTTCTAGAAAGTGTTAGGTAATGAACTTTTTTATGTACGTGTCAACACTCTTCAGTGATGAGGCACTAGCTGGGGGCAGAAATCAGATCAAATCAAATCGTAAGATAGTTTTTGAGGAGAGGAGAAAACGGGACCGTATCCGGAAAAAACCTCTCGCAGTATAGAACGAAAAACTCAACCCACATGGGAATCGAACCCAGGCCACGTTGCTAGACGGTGAGTGCTTTCTCAGTTGCGCCTTCCTGTTTCCCAAGGTTATATCGACTTTAGAATTTCCTGGACACCATCTTTCTGGATTTTGTGATATCATTGTTGACCCATTGTTTCGGAAATATGATTCTTTTATGTAAAACATAAGAGCAACAATTTGAAAACAAAATAAAAATCGCAGGATTGAAATAACCTCTCCAATTCGAAAATGTTTTCCGTTTCTCGAAGGAAATCTGAAATACAAACGGATTTTCGTACAATTATCAATAGAAACTCTCAGAAAGCTGCAAACCTTGTTCCCACTCTTCCTTTTGATTTGCATCGAATTCGTTTCGGCGATTCACTTCCTCTGTTAATGAAAAAAAAAAACATGACTTCACTTACATTCTGTTTTCAGGCCTCAAATGGGCTGAGTGGAACTTGAAAATAGGATAATAAACCTGAAGGATTTGACAAAAAGAGAAGCTGTATCGCTAGATCTGAATTACTGAACAAGGGTTTTTCGCGTGTGAATAGCAGCAACTAAAATCGATATACTGAAAAAAACAAAGCAAAATGTCGACAAAAATTTATATGCTCTTAAATTCAATTGATATCTCATTATTTCAAAATTGAAAAAAAAAAAAACGTAATTCCTCCAAATAGACTGGTGGAAGTCCGTTTTCTCTCTCTTTTGCCCGTCGAACATTTGACAACAAAAAGGACTTGGACAAGACGAGACTAGACGAGACGAGCTGCACTTTTTTTAACGCTCTTTGCAATCGCTTGAGGTTGCATGCTCGACTGACCAAGAACGACGGACTGCAAGCAGTCTGTTTCCAACAAGACGACCACCGTTTCTTTTTACACGCAACATCATCACAGTAATGTCAACGCGAATACAGGCTTTTCAGTGGCATTTGAAACGTTAGGTTTAATTGTCTAAAGATCCCTCCCTATTCATTCACAACTCACATCACCAATCTGGATTTAGGATACATTCCTTTTTTCTCACCATGGTAAATTCCAGGTACAATCTTGTACACAATGTCTTGCAGGGTTCTGTCTGGTCTGAAATTATAACGAAATGATACACCTATTAAATTAAAGGTAAAAGAACTACTAATTACTTTCTTTTTGATCACAGAACTAGATACAGGTCCTTCTCTAGGTAGATTAGAGGAAACAACTGGTCATATATTAATTAACAATCATTCGCCGAACGCGAGGTGAATATAGGTGAATAAAACCTAGACTAAGTGGACGTTTTTATTCACCGATATTCACCGAGCCTGAGGTGAATAATTGTTTTAGCATAACTACATGGGTGATTATTTGAAAAATATGTATTTTCTTTAAAACAATTAATTTGTTCGCTTGTCACTTCGACAGAACGGCTTACGGCCATTTTTCGTCGGTAATGATCACCTGAAGGACAACCAATAAGAGCAGAGAATTTTTAATAATCACCTATGTAATTATACCAGAAACCCATAAGGGTTGAAACGTGTAACGCGCGTTCACAGCTTCCGAATATTCAGTGCGAACTGATTGGTTGAATGTTTCAGTGCTAAGTACCATATTTGGAAACCAATTGCTCTTGTTGTTCCAAATATGGTACTTAGCAAATTGAATATTCAGAAGCTTGTTTCCCAGAACACAAGGGGCCGTTACACGTTTCAACCCTTATGGGTTTCTGATCATACCAAAGAGATTTAGTATAAATATACAGGTGATTATACAAAATCGCGCGCTCTCATTGGCTCGCTATCTCGGATTATCAGCCGATAATCACCTCGACGGACAAAACGGCTGCCAGTAGTCGTTTTGCCACTGTAAGTGAAGATGATTTCGCGTTGAAATGTTTTTTTTTCACCGATAATCGCTTCGCCTTCGGCGAATAATTGTTAAATTTTTTTTCGATGGTGACTCGGAGAGACTTGGAAAAAAATGCGAGTGCTCCTCATGTTGAAGAGTCGACCCTTCCGATTACTAGTTCGGATGCTCTACCACTGAGCTATAGGGGATGATCGGAAAAATCCGAGTGCTCTATTGCAGGAGTCGAACCTACGACCTTCCTTCCGATTACTAGTTCGGATGCTCTACCACTGAGCTATAGGGGATGATCGGAAAAATCCGAGTGCTCTATTGCGGGAGTCGAACCTACGACCTTCCTTCCGATTACTAATTCGGATGCTCTTTTACCACTGAGCTATACAAGAATCGTGTGAGCTAAGCAACTGAACTAGGTTCAGATGGCAATCGTCTGGTGTTAGACAGAGTAAAGTAATACGTATGGCTGGTTCAGCCGGCTTTGGAGTCAAAGGGTTACATGTAATATGGTACCATAACTTTGCCGCTACGATGGAAATAGTTGGGTAGATTCAATCTTTCCAAATACTCCAGTTGTTTGAAAGTGTTGGTTTGAGCCTCCTTAAAAGCCATTGGCGTTGAAAATTCGAATTGCAGACTTACAGAAAAAAGTGTTATTGCAGACAGCAAGAATCCTTAGAAAAATACTCGACATTAAGGAGACTTATTGTCACTGAACTTTGAGGACAATATTTCCCACTCCTGTGAAAGCTTGTAATAATGACAATAATGACAACAATAATAAGATGTTTCCGGCGATGCTGTAATGACTCAGATATAGAAACTGGTTACACTTCACACATGCTTCACAGCTCTGAGACTTGTACACGCACCTTATGTGGGACAAAGGTTTTGTCTTGTGAACTTCAACATCGCAAACAGGACAGTTGAATGAAGTTTGAAGATACTTCACAATACAGCTCCGACAAACTGCCAAAAAAATCGATCAGTTAGTCAATGGTTTTCCACATTGGATTAGGCAGTTGACTCTATGTCATTGTCAGAGCGAAAGGCATCAATTTTCAATCTCCCTGCCGAGGTTTGTGTTTCAGAAACCAATTGACGCAGCGCCACAGTTTCTTTGCAATGAAGTTCAGTAGCTTGTGAAAAATGAGTCACGTAATCGACAATACGCCAATGTCTCATGTCTTAACATTGTATTTTTAATCTATGTTTTAATATTATAATGAAATTTTTAAAATTATTCATGTAATATGATTAATGTATAATAATTCCATTTTACAAATTATTTATGTAATAACTGATGGCTTATTTTAAAGGAACTGTGTTCTGTTTAAGCCTGCCTCAGATTTTAATATTATTATCATTATCATTATCATTATCATTATCATTATCATTATCATTATCATTATCATTATCATTATCATTATCATTATCATTATCATTATCATTATCATTATCATTATTATGATTATTATTATTATTATTATTATTATTATTGTAGTCTGGAAATTGATTAAAGAAAAAGAGAAAAAAAAAGGAACCAGCGTCACTTTGATTCTTGGGAGTCTGGCTGCATTCACTATCATAGGTAGACATAGTTATTGACAGCAAATACAAAATAAAAATACAATTATAAGAAATTTGTATTAAACTTATCATAATAAAAAGAAGCGAGATTCCTACGAAAAACTGACAAGTAGGTCAACTCCCTGATTTTGAGAGGTAATCGTTCCACAAACGACAAATAAGGATAAAAAAAGAATTCTTTAAGGTTTCAGTCCTGCTGAAAGGGACATCTAATGTCAAATGATCAACGTTTCTCAGCGGCTTGATGCAAGAACGAAATGACACAAGATCGATACTATTTAAATTACACATATCAAATCATTCATTTCTCTACAATACTGTGATGGTAATAAGTTTAAATCACCGAAGCGCTCGTGCTAAGAGTAATCATTACCGAGAATGAATCTCGTCGCCCTGCGTTGCACCTGCTGCTTTCATCATCATCGTCGTCGTTGACCTCTTCGTCTAAAGACGTTAAATAAAGTGGCCTTACCTCTTTTATTTTACCAAACACACAAGGAAAGGGGATGGATTTGTATGAAAACAAGGTCTTTCGCAGTATGGATGCGATTACGAATGATTAAGGACACACCGCCGAGGACGGAGGACGGTTTCAAACAGGGAGGAGAGAATTTCGGGAAGTGGTGATGGAAACGTAGTTGCACTTAAGTGTAAACGAAACGCCTTTCGTTATGCAGAACTGATTTAATGAATGAATTTTTTTTTTCTGGGAATTTCTTTCATACTTACACGAGTGAAGGCATTCAACAATGGTTGTTGCATCCACCAGATATCCGCCGCACAACACACAAAGAAGATGAGGGTTCAGATCGTTGAGATCCATCACGCGCAAAGACATCTTGAAGTCTGTTATGAGGAGCTGATGAAGTAAACAGTTGCAACACCGAGTATTACACCAAAACTAATCTCACTCAATTGTGGTGTTTTGACAGGCATTCGAGCGCTTTTCCATCGAGCGCTGAAGGTATCTCCGCGAGGAATGGTTTTGCCTTACAAGGTCGGCTGAAAACTCGTTAGGACTATATAACAGCCAGGCGAAACATGCATAATTAATTATGATTAAGTGGCAGAAAATTAATAGATAACCTATTTGAGTGAGTTCGAAAGTGTTGGAAAGAGTATAAGGCCCAAAACGTAAGTGTCAAATTGACGTGATGGACTCGATTTAAATTGGGCTTTTTCCAATTTATATGCATAGCCTCCCTAAGTTTAAGCTGAAATTTAGTGCTCCACAGAGCAAGATTGACGACAACGTTCTGAGCTTTGTAAATGTTTGAAAATGTGTGCGGACTTGTCTGAAAAGAGATGTTCACGGACGCGTGTGGAAAAATGACGACCGGTTTCTCGGATATAGCAAGCCTGATTGCAGCAAGCACAAGTAAATTTGTAAATCACAGGTGAAAGAAGTTCTCTAGGGACAGAATCCTGGTAAACACTAATTTGATGTCGAAATCATAACAATAACGATTAACAAGGCGGCGTTTTCCCCTTGGTTGTCATGCACTCAAAATGTCTAGTTTGGATCCAATTGCAATCTCGACCTCAGAGCTATTCTCTTGACTAAGGGAGAGAAGAGCTCTGGGGAAGCCTGAAACATTGTCTTCTCATTGGTTTTCGTGAGGAACAATCAAAAACATTTAACTATAAAAAACTGCGGCAGAACGTATCTAAACATCGCGAAAAATACTAAAAAACTTTGTTAAAAACGACGACGTTTCGACGTTGGCTAAACGTCAGTATCAAGTCAAAGTTATTTGAAAATTACAATCTATAAATACTAGAAAGAACAGTGGCTGATGAGGAGCCTGTACATTAAAACAAGGGACAATGAAAATAAACAAATAGTTTGGCACGTATGGAGTCCGTCTGGATGCAGTCGAAAGCTCTCACGGCGATCACTCTCGTAAGCGACTAGCTCTACTTACGACCACCAATGTAAAGCCCCGTTTTAAATGTCACTTAAACTCTCTAATTGAAAGCTCTCGTAAGCGACCGTTCCGGTAAGCGACTGCGATCACCTTTGGAATTACGCAACTGGACTTTCTCATTGTTTTTAAGACCACTCAGAGTCTCATCTATGTATGTCAAAACTTTAAGAAAAACACAACTCACTGAGCTGAGAATTTGAAAGAACGTGACAGACCTGCATCGGCCTCTCTTTTTGTACCGGTTTGTGGTTACACTGGGGCACCAAACGATAATCTTCGGTCAAATATGTGTTCGGGAGAGTCAAACTGTTCTAAGAATTAAGGTTCAATGTTGCCAAGCAGCTACAGATTTCTTTACTAAAACATCACCCAAAACTATCGCAACCAGGGAAAAGCAGTCCCTTTCGTTTTCGAAATGGACATTTTGCCAATTTTTGGCACTTAAAAAGGTCATCTAGCAGTTTCGGATGAGCACACGATTCGCTGGGAAGTTCTTAGAAGGCACGTTCAGCTAGCAATTTCTGAAATAAAGATATCATTCCCTAAAATTTTCAGACACTTCAATTTTTAGCTAGGATTTCCGAACAGATTACAAGGAGCCTAGAAATGTCTCTCAAATGCTTTTGGCTTAATTTGCTCGTTGGGTGCTCTTGGTTACAGATACATTGTAATTATGAAACCTCCAGTTCGCTTTAACGCTTTGCTTTAACGAGAATTTCCTTGAGTGATTTACCTCTCTTGTGTGATATGTAAGAAGGTTTCTTGTATATGTTTGCCAGCAATCGCTGGTTTTTAATGAAACTCCAGTTGCGCGTCAGTATTGCTTGAAGATTTGACACTGTTGGGTTGTATGTTGTGACAAACGTTAACTTGAATTTTTCTCGGTGGTTTTGGCCTTTTGTTTAAGAGCCGACTGTCTTCCAGAAAAACTTGACCTCAGATAATGTTCTCTCGATAAGCTGCTTAGGGTAGCTCGCTCTTCAAGGAGGGCTTTGAATATTTTGGCTGGGAATGTCTTGAAAGGATATTTTGGCAGATGTGAATGCGAGTACGGACGTTCTCGACCGTTATCTTCAGTATCATCAATAAGAATTTACAAATCCCAGAGACTTTTTCGAATTCCCTGGGTGGTCGCTCTCGCTTGCGAGAGCTTCGACTGTATTCAAATAAGGCTAGAGACTCTTGATGAAGAGCATTTCGTTGACTAAGAAATCAAAGTTCCCTGGCTCTTTTTGAAGACCTTAAATTGGTTTTCTTTCAAGAAATTTTTCCTACTGTGAGCCTCTCTAATTGGTGCATTCTTGTTAGCACGAGAAGTGAGCAGGCGTCGTAAGTTTTTGGCCATAAGAACCCTACGGCGCATGTACTCCTACATAGAGTTTCCCAGAGCCTTGGGTCGATCCGAGGCTCTGGTGACGAGAATGGATCCAGTAATATGTACAGCAACCAAAAGCTCAGCCTTCGTTGATAATTTTTCAGATCTCAGTTTGGCGGACCTGGAAATGAGAGTTCACAAGATGCCAGGATCTAGAACTCCCTATTTCTCAGCAACAAAGATTCTATAATTGAAAAATATTCTATTGCCACTCATAGGCCAAATTCAACTAGAAACGGCATCAAGAGCTAGAATCATTAGCTACAACAGAATAATTTGAACTGCTAAGAATTAAGGTACCCGACACTAAATCAGAGAATAAAATATTCCTTTCAGAAATTGATAGCCGAAAGTTACCTTCTATGAACTTGGTTGACAGCGAGCTATTTCATGCAAATTTGCTTGTTCCCGAAAATGCCAGCTGAGTGACCTTTTTTGAATAATAGCTGCGAATCTTTCTTTTGCATTGGGTGATGTTTCGGAGACTTGATTTGTTTTCTCTGCCGGATCGCAGATATATGTCTAGGATTGAACGCGTTAGTAAAGATTTGATAGCCAGCAAAGTTTGCTAAGTGAACGCCGGACGCATACAGTCTCAGTTGAAAAATGTGTTATTCTTGTAATATTTTCGATCCTTGTTGTTAGCAGGCATGTTGTCCTTGCAGTATTTCTTTGTTTCGCAGAATTTTGTTAACGCCTTCAATTTGGAAAATGTTAAATCTCCACTAACGTAGGCTCTTTCACTTTAACAGCCCACGATGGAAACGTTTTCTTCGGTTATCAAATTATTATTACCACGACAGCGAAAACGATAGAGTAGCTTTTTAATTAATAAGCATTCGACTTTGAAATCCCACACTGCAATGAGTCAGACACTGCAAATGATCCATCACAACAAGATCCTGGTCATTAATGAGAAAACTAGCTCATTTTAGCGAGTTTCCTTGTAAAAGGTCTTAGATTGAA
Organism: Montipora capitata; assembly: GCA_949126865.1. Classification (NCBI taxonomy): domain Eukaryota; kingdom Metazoa; phylum Cnidaria; class Anthozoa; order Scleractinia; family Acroporidae; genus Montipora; species Montipora capitata. Next base: position 12,265,094 of record OX421451.1, read on the forward strand.
TTTCCTTCCTTCGATCGCATAAATCTGAAGACAATGAGGATGAAAATAAATGCAATTGTTGTAACTTATTGCCAAGCCAGACTGATCAGTAAGATCCTGTAGAAAATACATAAAGTTGGCTCAGTCCATTATCATGAGGAGTATTTCCACAACGAAAAGGTTCTAACCATGCAAAAACCTATGAAGATTTGTACAAAGATTTTGTGAAACACACCCGTTGATGGTGACAAAGCTACCGTTCTGTGTATTTCGAAAATTTAAACAGACGGCTGAATGTGTATATTAAATGGAGATATTGTCGACTGGATTAATCTTCTATGTTTTCAATCTTCGCTGTTCTGTTCTCAGTTAGAAATTTCAAGAAAAGGGTTGTTTAACTAGAGATGTGAACATACGAAATCCCGAACAGAGACAGTGATATTCTATATCGGATAATGGAGTTTAAAAATGCAGTTTGTCGGGTCAGTAAATACAGGAATTTCGTGCCCTGTGTGAGTACGAATCTCAGAAGCTGGCAGCTCATGTCTGGCGAGCGCTGGATCTGCTCAAAGGTTTCTCGATATCCACAATATTTTTGAAATCAAAGAGTCGAATCTAAACTATTTCCATCAGTTATCGATTCACCATAACTGAGGTGCCAAAACGCAAGTGGAGTTGTGTCAGTTAATCAAGTGTTAAAGCGGCATGTTCGCATGTAAGCAGCGTTCATTACTGAGGCCACATGATTTCCAAAGTCACGCATGCATGCCAGCCCCGGCCGGAGAGCCGGCACTCACAGACTCACTTCAAGATACTCTCTGTTGTTGATGTTTTGACTCACAATCGGCTGTCCTGCATTGATTAAATATTGTGGTAATGAACGAAGATCCATGATATGCCACTAAGTAAGGTACACTTCACACGAAATTGATTGGCTTCGCGTACAGTTCGGCAAATGCGATATGCATGATTCACTGAGTACAGCATGTTCCTTGTTGAATACACAAATGCTTTCAGTTCCTAACTAAGTTTCCCTGCATCATCCTTATTTAATCCGCCCACGTGTCGACTAAAATTTATGCTCGGAGAAATGTTTCTTGTACACCACTCGTGCGACCCATCGCGTGTCCAAGAAGACAAATTCCGTACTCCTGGAGTTGATTTGTGTGCGTCAAAGAAATGATTGCGAACAAGTAGCGCGATTCTACAAACCTCTAGATTAGCAATGTGAATAAGCAAAAACATTGAGCCAGTTCAACTCTTTCAGAAACAAATAAAAGGATCTCACATAACTAACTCTTCACAATTAAGCAAAGAACGCTCGCCGGTACTGAAGACCGACTACGATTCACATATTTTTCAATGTGCTTTGGCGCAGAGATTGAAGCAAGAAATATTTACTGGTAACAAAAACGGGTGACATTTTAAGACCTTGTATTTTGAATTTCACGACTTTGGGCCTTCTCTTGTCGGTAATTTTTAAATCAGGTTTGTCAGGTAGCCCGACGGTCGGCGAGCCGTATTTTTGCCCCCTTTTTTTCTCTTGCAGGCCAAAATTTCAAAGCTTTATTTCCAGAGATGTGAAAGTTACGAAAATACCTTTATCTTATTACTCTTTTCGCTCCTTTTAGAGCTACGGGAGTGTTTCACTTCTATTTTTCTTCTAGGCCAGAGAATCTAGTCTTGCCTTAAACATTACGGCAATATGGGCAGCCGATAACTCAAAGAAGCGAAACACATGTTTGAAAGTTTACTGAGGATACGAAAAATCCAAGAATATATTTCAATTATATTTTTCCGATTTGATAACAAAATCTAAAAGGATGGTTTTGGTGATGTATGAGAAACGTAGAAGATCTCAAAGCGTGTTATTTTATGACTTCGTTGGTCAGCAGCCACAGCGAATAGTTAAGGAGCCATGAACCACCTCGAATGCTTTGATTTCACTGAAACGAGAATTTTCCTTAATACGAACTAACCTTATCACAAAGTGCATGAAAGAACTACACGCGTTTTGTCAAACACAACAAAGCAAAGTCTCATGACTCAGATCCAGAGGGAACTGCGATAAATTCAACCACAGCTCATATGAGTAACATCTTCAACGGGTACTTACAATTTGGCAAGGCAAATCAACGGCGAAGCGAACCAAATTCAACGACAAATTTTCGGGCAAATCTATAATCTTACGGTAACGTTTGTTAACAGACAGCAAGAAAAATAATTTCTCTAACCAGTGTGTAAATCTTAGGAGAAAGGGGCGCAAGAAACTTAGGAATATTACCTTTTTCCTTCGTAGTTTGTATGACCGATTGTTGATTCAATCCTGCAAAGACAGAGCGAAGCGTTATATTGATTACACAGGTCACGTGATATGCCAGTCAACATGAAAACAAAGGTTGCCGTTCGGTCCGCATTTTTAAATATTGAAGGAAGAGTTCATAGGAAGAAAATCAAGTTAAAATAGGAAAGAAAATGCTTTGTTGTCAGACAACTAAAGAACAAAAATGATCTGGGATTTTCGACTGCAAAACAAGACCTTTCAATGGTCTTTACTGTGGTTAACATTATTTTAGGACAACGAACGTTTTTTGAAGTTCATTCTCTCGAACGAAAATTTAAAAAATGTATCTTCGTTGAGATGATAACATTTTTTTGTTCTTGAGAGGTAGAAATGCAAGGAAAGCTGGAGCGAATCGTAATTTTAGAAAGGGAATGTTTCCGCTTTCGCAGACGCCTCTGAAATATTTTGAAATGAAATATTTGATGATCAGACATCTAACGAATAGGTGATGTCACGCTTGCCTTTGTTCTTGAAAGTATCATAACTGTACTGTGTGACTGAACTTCTGAACTTGAATGAAACTATAATCAGTGATATTGAGCTGACGATTAAGTTGGGATCTCATCAGTAAAAGTTATGTGCAGCAACCACCATTACGTGGAGCAAACTTTGCATCGATTGGCAGTCGCCAAGTTCAGATACAAAACTTCCTCTCTTCTTGATTTAGCCACAAAAAAATGAACTTTGGTTATGACTGAATTGCAGAAGTCGATTGAAACGTGAGAGAAGTACCAGATCAGTAACAGTCAACAATTTTTCAACGTACAGTTTCTCAAATCTTTCCTTGCAGAATTTGACAAAATACTTGAAGGCGCTTTCACCACTAGAGCGGGCCAACAAAGAGTTGATAACATTCTGAGTGAAAAACAGCACCAAGTATCTCAGCTGTAGAGCTTCTGAAAAGACACTGACCACTACACAAGCGAAAACAACTGACTAAAGAAATTCCACTGAATTATTGTGGCTCTTTATGGTCTGACATACACTGCAGCAGATGAGTTCACGGTTGTTATATATCCCACTTGAGTATCTGGAAAGTGAAAACGCGGTGGAAGAAATGTGTCATAAGTTGTTTATATCATACAATGATAAGTGTGCTCAGCACATTCAATTCCGCTAGCTTCTTTTATTCAAAATACTGAAAAGACACGATAGCTTAAAAGTCGGCCTAATTCGGCAAGTAGCCTACTTGTTTCGATCGCACTTATCACTCCTACTTCCAATGCCGGCGAGACTGCCGTGCAGGCTTTGCGAATAACATCTGTAAAACAAGGACGTTCAGTTTTTGATAATTATTAGTTATTTCTGCCTGAGCTTCGCGCTGAAAAGAATCAAAACGTTACTTTGAAATATTCCACCCGGCGTTAATGGTGTGTCGACTCAGATGTAAAAAGTTTCGAGAGCTCGAGTTAAGCTAGTAGCTTTTTGACCGTCTCCGAATTTTCTAACGGTGTCTTGCCCCGATTGAAGCTTCGCAATTGAATGAATTAACAATGCAGTTGTTTTGTACAATTCCCAGTGGAATTTATAGTCCAAGTTTACTGAAACCGGGGCCTGGTCTTTGGGAACTTCAGTAGCAATTTACTTATCAGCCACATGCTATTGCATGATGCTACAAACTGACTTACTCATGTGCTGTCACTGATCAAAAAACAATTCGCCGCGGCTAATGACTTCAAACTAAGTCAAATAGTGTAGCCGATCCAAAAAAATGAGCACTCATTCTCGCAGCTGGGGTACTTCTAAAGGTGAACCTCTCACATTCGACGGATTTCATTCTCGAGTCGTTCAGCTCAGCTAGTCTGTGACAGTTTTATAGTTCCGACAACTTGATGTAGCGATCGACCGTGAAGTTGCCAAATAGATCTCTAAATGCATTGAGTTGGTTACTTGTAATAGCCCTTTGCTCCCTCATTAACCGCTGTTCCGAGTCAGACCGCGAGTTTTGGTTGTGCTCTTGTAATCATCTTTATATCGTCTCCAAGTTGTTGCCATTGGCCATGTGAAAACCTGTGAAACTATTTCGTTTTTGTTTCGTTAGCTCGTGTTAGTGTCAGATTATTGTTTGAAGTTCTTTTCTCTCTCTCTCACGGTTTCCTTTGTATTTCGCCATCCATGAGTTTGACAGGTTTGTACTCCGAAGATGAACCATGTCTTGCCATATACGTTTTACGGCATAATGTTGTTAAAAGAAGGGTAACCCGGTCACGCAGTTCTAAGTTGCAACGATTTGACGAGTTGTTTTCTGTTATGACAAACAAGAGAATTCTTCTCATTCTCAGTTTCTTGTATTAATTCGCCGTACCTATCATCTATGTTATGGTGCTTACTAAGCTTTGCCCGGGCATTCAATAAATGGCGGTTTTTGCCCGGGAAACGAGTTAGGGGGAACTGGGGTGGTTGAGTGAACTCGCATCTTGCATACGTGCAGGAATCCAGTCAATTAATGACGTAATGATATACACGGTCAAATAACTATACTTTACCAATGGCATTAGCTAATAACGTTTCAGTTGTTTTCAGGTTGTGTAATTTAGAAGAAACCAATCACGCCCGTGAATGTTCTCAGAGGTGAAAGCTAGGGGTTCAACAAATGCATTACTCCTGGTTGACTGGGCATGGCTCAATTAGACCCAATTAGCTTTATTCATGTGAAATATTTCAGTTCGCATATCGAGATGAAGAAAATCAGTCTCATAGTCAGAAACAAGAAAAGACCAAGGCACGCATGTTGTGAAGCCCAACATAAGTTTGAGTGGAGTGAATAAAACTAACGGCGGAAATTATTGATATATGAAGTTATGTTGAATGGTTGAGAATCGGATCAATTGCCATACGGGAGGTCGAGAGTTCGAACCCAGACTGGACCAACACTGAATAACTGAGGAGAAAGTGCTGCCTTTGGAATCATTACCGGCTCATCTGCAAATGGTTAGCCTTTCAAGTCTTCTTGGGTAAGGACTATATGAACTGCATGTCCCCTCTCACAACCCTTCGCTGCTAATAACGCAGAACGCTGAAGAACCAACACTTTGTTCGCGAAGCCAGCAAGGAGTTTCCGGTGTTGTGGCCTACAATAACTCTACCAGTATGTGGTGTGCGACCTGGCTGGATTAACTTGAAGGACGTCTGAGCGAGTGGGACCACAGAATAAAAAATACAGGAGGAGTCAGGCTATTTGCCAGGTGCTGGATCCTTCCCTAACTTAAAATGGAGATGGATAAATCGTTAACGTGACGGCTTTAAGCCCCTCAGTCTATTATCAACGCAGGCAGTAAGACCGTTGTCAGCAAACCAAAAGTAAAGAGCCTTCAATGAATAAAATAGATTAGTAGGGTGATACATCTTTGAAGGCAATTTAAAACACAGTAGAAGGATTTTATGGGGAAACCATGAAGCGAAAACCTATGTATTATTTATCATGTTCAATTCAGTATGTCTCTTGCTAGAGAAAAGAAATGATTTACCTTTTTTCTCTGCCGTCTTAAATTGAACTTTTACCACAGCCGATAGAAGTTGTTTTTAATCTTGAAAAGAAGAGCGGTAAACTTCCTAGTTCCATATCCCGGCCGCGTTGTAGAGATTACTGATTGTACCGGTTCAAATTGAGAACATGAACAAGAAGAGCTGACTTTTGCTGCAGCAAAGTTTGAAGTAACTGTGGTTGGGGGTAGCTAACAAAGTTGGTTGATTGTCAAAACGAAACTACATCAAAAGCTCGCGTTTAAACAGTACAGCGGCATGATCAGACATCGGTCATCATCATCCAGGGGCACCCAGCGTCAATTTTCGGAAAATATCTGTTCGGAAGACGATTTGAGATCTAGAATTTTCGGAACATTTGTCGTAAGATTTCTTGCTTGCCTGCCTGTCCTAGGATTTTCGAACATCTGAAAAATGGTATAATTGCCCATTTTAAACGGATTTTTGCCCTAAATAGGTCACCTAGAATTTTCGGGAGCCTTTTTTCTGGCTAAGATTTTCGAAAAGGTAAGTTTTGATCCCCACAATTTTCGGATCACTAGACTTTCAGCTAGGAAATCCGAACAGATGAAAATCTTTTAGGGGATAAAAATATGCCTATATCTACCGTTTAATACCAAAAAACGATTAACGATGCTATGTTTAAGTAGTTTTGAACTATATTCTCGTTGGGTGCCCCTGATCATCTACACAGTGCGGAATGATTACTCAGCTTACTCATGGCTACATGCTGAAGTGATTAAAATCTCAACAACAAAAAAAGACAAAAGACCAGTCAGCAGCCATGCGAACCCCGGCAAATCCTTGTTAATTGTTCCGCCACGGATGACATGAGAATCAACTTACGCTAGAGAGACGGTCACCGCGGTAAGTTCGATTGAAACTTGTAACTTCCAGTAAATAATTGGACTTAAAAATAATCAACATCCTTCGGAACCAAAAAAAACTCTCGGCCTAATGACTCCGCGTTCGAGAAGTCTTATTCAAAACGAGGACGACAAATATAAGAAAAGGTCAATTTGCAAGAATGGTACCGGTATGTGGATTAGAAGCTCCAAGGGATTCCGGTTCCACAGCTGATTGAGTTCACAAACTCTCGCTGAAAAAAAAAATGTGGCGAAGTCCGAAAGTTTACTGAATTCACAACTACAGTCATAGAATGCAGAACACCAGCCCATTTTAAGGTCAGTTTTTGTATCTTCTAAATTACGCCACGTTCAGTGTCAGCTGAATACAAACGGCCTGCTTTTCTTCTATCCGCGGAGTACTTATATTTGGTCGATCCGATACTGAGAAATGTTCCTTTACGGTCAAATAGCTAGTTAGTTCAGGTATTTATTTGCTCACAATACTTGTTTAGTGTATTACGCTTTAAACTTAGATTCATTACAATCCAAACAAACGTTAAAGATAGAAAAACCTGACTTTTTTCAACTGTTCAAGTCAAGTTCAAGGTAAAGATGACTTGGATAGTTGGAAAGATGGAAACGTTTAGGGTTTTGGTCTATCAATATCTTACACAAACTTAGCCTCTTAAATAGTAATTTATAGGGATGCACAAAGAATATAATATTAAGTCACCACATCAGGACATACGGCAAGGTCGACCTAAGGAAATTCGACAACCCCGACTAGGATAATTTGCAACATATCAAACTGAAAGAAATTATGTTTGCGGCCGCATTACTGAGGGAGTTAATGACTAGTGTTACATCAATTTCTATTGTTCAGTGTTTCCCTAGGGCTTCAAAACTCCAGGAAGGCTGAGGTCACATTCGAGAATTGACACTAGAGTAGCGTCAACACTAGAATTACACTGTTTTTCTCTCAAGTGTGACCACAACCATCGTGTTTTTCTCAAGTGCACGTACACGTGCAGCGCGTATCCGTATCTCTTAACTTCCATCTTCTGCAAAAGAACAACGGGATATAACGCACAGCTGCAATTCTAGCGCCAGAACGTAAGCCGTAATAAATTGAAATTAACCAGTCTTTCATTCTCCATATTTACCTCATCGGTGTACATGTTTTTTATCTGGTCTAGGCTATACTTCTTCCCAACATTTTAGAGATTTTGTATTAGCGAATTTCTCATTGCTGTTAACGTTGGGTTAGGTTAGCTCGGACAACATTTCATTTTAACCAGTTAACCATTTATGTAGTATAAATACAAATATACTGCGGAAACGTTGCTGCCGGCCAGAGTGTTTCCCTGAAGTGCCGCCTTCGGTCAGGCTCTGGAAGCGACTGCCAGTATGACTGACCGTAGAGAGCTCATTGCATTCAATGTAACAAGTCCTTGTCCGCTCTTGAAAAACTCCGAGTCCCCGCATGCAGTTTTCAATTTAGCTAACGAAAAAATGTTAACTTTTTCTGCTTTCGCACAAGAAACTGCTTCAGACACGACCTTTTAAGGTCACTTATAACTTGTTCGTGCATGTTCATCAGTGTTCATCATGTTATTGGCTGTGCTTACGTCGAATGTAGCCTGCGAAAGCAAACCGGCAGTATTCTCGAGCTCTCCCCCCGAAAAAATAGGGGAGATAAACGATGGCCGGAAATACGTCTGCGTTGGCAGGCTATTCAAATGCAGGCCTTGGCAAAAGTGAGTCTAAAGTACCTAGTGTATTCATTGAAATGTCATAATCATGAATCGTATATGCGTACACCTCAAAGAATGAAAATAATGGAAATCTTCCCCTGAAGTCAATGTTCTATACAGTGTAAACGAAATGTTCGCTCCGGTGCAGCAAGCGGGGTGAACTCGCGCCGGTGTGAGTCGCCCTAACCAAATACAGAGCTAAGACAAGACAAGACAAGACAACTTTATTACATTTTTGCACATAATACAGTAATAACAGACCTGGCACCGCAGGTAGCGAAAGCTAATCGAGGCGGGCCAGGAAAAATAAAAATAAATGAAATCTGCTAACCTTTGTTTAAAGGAAAAAGAAATGTATTACAGAAAAGGCAAAAGAAGAACTACTTAAGAGAAACTCGTATTGCACTAAGAGAGGGAAATGGAGTGAACTCGCGTCGGTGCGAAAGTCGCCACAGTGTCATGTAAACAAAGCAAGCAAGGTAGAGATCGAACAAGCACCACTGGTTGAATGTCGCACACCCATCTTGTGATAGAATTATGCAAATAATTTGTTGAACCTATTTGCGAAAGTGGTTTGCGGTAGGCAGCGATATTGTGGGTTATAATGAAGTTAATTCAGTCCTAAAGTACTTAAGGCTTTTATGAATAAACCAAGCGTGACTCAGTTACGTTTGTACACTCTAACCCTCTCTCAGTTCGATTATCCCGGATTCAGCAAAAGTGCACTTTTCTTTCAACACTCAAAGCAATAGTTTTAGAAAAATAATTATAGTTCATACAGTTTTGCTCACTGCCGTTTAAAAAAAAAATATGAACTGGAGCAAGCGTGACAACTACTCTTTGCTAATATCATCGAATAAAATACACTTTTAGTTCTATCAAATTCCAAGGGTCTTTATTAAACGAAAAAGTATTCTTCTTCTACATTATTTTATCTCTCATTTTAATTTAACTGGAGCACGCGTGACAAACGCTGTTTTGTTAATATCATCTGTTAACAAGACGACAATACGCTTCCACAAGAATTGAATATTTTTTCAATAACTTTTCTTCTGAATTACAAATTGCCTCAGATTTCAATATATTTTCCCTTCTCGTGACAGACAAAGATGTCTTCTCAAAGCAGGTTCATATGTTTTTCAAGAAAAATGATAGAAGAGTCTTACGAAAACGCCCGTCGACCTAATAGCAATTGTAACTTTAATTTAAGCCCCTTTAGTGACTTTATGTTGCCTTACAAGGCCTCAGGCTTGTTTGAATCAATACAATATAATTTCCCAGTTTAACTCCCTCTGTTGTGTGAACTTAACCCAGTTTCAAAATGCACCGATCGCCATCCTTTGTTTTGAAGTGAGTGGCATATCACGTGATCTCTGTAATCAATACAGCGCTTCGGTCTGTTTCCTTTGCTGGATTGAATCAACAATCGGCCGTCAAACTAACTTCGAAAGAAAGGTAAAACTTTGTATGTTTCTTCTGTCTTTTTCTGAAAAGATTTTCACAATAGCAAGGAAAATGATTTCTGTTGCTGTCTGTTAACAAACGTTACCGTATGATTACAGATTTGCCCTAAAATTTGTCGTTGAATTTGCTTCGCTTCGCCGATGACTTGGCAATTGTGAGAACCCATCATAATTTTCAAGATATTACTTGTAAGCTGAGAGCTTTGGTTGCAATATTTTCAGGATCTAAGTTGTAACCTTTTTTTAACATTTACAAAACACGTGAAAGTACTTCGTATAGACTGTGCTTAGGTTTGTTCGAGTAAGTATTTTGACTCTAGTGGACTGAGATATGGTCGTAGGTGTTCAGTCATGGTTCCCAAACTATTCGTAGTGCGAGCTGACAACCGAAGTCATAAAATAAATGGCTTTTTGGTCGTTTGGGTATCTCAGACATCGCCAAAACCACCATTTAACCGTTTATTATCAAACGGGAAAAATAAAACATCGACTATATACGTGACGGGTGCGTCTATATCATCATCATAAAACAAGAATGTGCTCCGTCGCCTCCAAGCCGAAGGATACATCAGTTTGCCGTACTCAATTTGGATTCAGTGCAAGGCCAAACTTAACAATCACTGAAGAAGGAAGTTAGAAACGAAACGTATAATGGGATCGGAAAAGTGGTGGTGGGTTTCACAAGGAAATCAAAGTATTACCTTTAAGGGAAATTTCTGTGGTGGGGCATTTTCCGCTAACGATTTTTTTTTACTTTAACAACAAACCGGCAATAGTCATTGCATTAGCGCGAGACTGATTTTAGAATTTATGATAAAGGAAGTCCCAGGTCAAAAAAAAGGAAATTGAAAATAAGTGAAAAGAAATCAGCAATTTTGCTTTTTCATGCAGTGTGAATATTTCTTTCTTGAATGTAGGCACCAGGGAAAACTATCATAATGACAGTCGTGTGAGTGGTATGCGTTCGCGTTTGCGAATGGTTTTAGTAATATTATCATTTCATTACTTGTTTATTAAAAGAAACAACTGGCTAATTATTTTTCGCCGATTCATGGTACCAGTAAAACGTTTTGGAGAATCTTTACTTGTTTGTCTTATCGCATTTTTTGCGGCACACGGAAACTGAATCCATCTTCGGTAGCAGTCCTTGCACAGTTGTAGCTAATTCTGTTGCTTGTCGGTCTGGCACGCGAAACGTCGATCGAATGATGTTTAAGAAACACTTCATTTGGAATAAGTATTTTCAATATGTAGGCCGTTTAAATATGAAAGGATCATGAATTTGGGAGCAACCGAGTAATCAACAAGAAACGGCATTCATATACTGTACCAAATTGGAGGCGAAAGCGGCTTTGAGTACTTGAAGGGAGCCTTTTTTTTTTTTTTCAGATTCTTAACGGTACGTCTTGGGTCTTGGCTTATATTTTAAGAACCAAACCTTTTATTACAAGATGTAAAAGCAACAACTGAGTATCTTTTATAGGAGTTGATCAGTCGGGATCTCGGCTCGGACGAAAATCTATAACTGAAACATTTGGCCGCCAAATGAATACCCTTGCTTTACTTCATGTTTAATCGCGTTTTGAAACTTCTGTTGCTACGAATAGAAAAGTGATTGAAGGGGCTTAGAATTGAATACAATTTTGTTCACTGTTGTTATCAAGTGATCGTGGTCGCCGGGATTTTATCAGCTGCTCGCCAGAGATGAAGTGCAGGTCTGCTTAAGTTCCATTCGAACACACGGCACGGGGCAAGTGTATCAGTGACCCGAAAGCACGAATTTTTGTTTACATTCTTCCTTTACCAAATATCTCGTTCACGAAAGATATCACTGGTGCTGTTCGGGTTTTTTTCCAATATAAAACCCCGGCCTGTTCGTATAATTGCTCAGTAACGTATCCTCGGAACAATTAACGAAGAATGAGAGGACGGACCAAACCGTCGTATGCCGGCAATATCAACACTGGGTTATATCTATTCAAATTATTTTTGAGCTCATCAGTCGAGGTAGTTTAGTAAAAGGAAGTCCTATTGCTCGTAAATCCTAATAAAAATAACCGAGGCAGTTTGTATTGTTTGATTGTTTTCTGTACTATGTTA
>OX421451.1:12282064-12289564 GCA_949126865.1 Montipora capitata
CCTCCAGACCTTTCGCTTGAAAAGACGCATTCGTCCAACGCAAAAATATGGCTGTTTTGCAGTCTACTTTTGATGCAAATCTCTGTTCTTTCCTTGTAAACTTGGTATTTAGTTATCATACCAACAATACGAGTTGCTAATCAGTATCAATTCGACATGAATTCGTTAAAAAATATAAAAATCCTGGCAAGTACCCGGCCATTCCTGACTTTCTAAGTACCAATAAACTCGATTTAAGGCAGGGAGCTACGTTTTTCTGCCACCCTTTGGGTTTTTTTTTTTTTTTTTTTGTCTACAAGAAATAGATCGAGGAATCCTTTGTTATAAATCCCAGCCAAGTTACGGGAAACGCGGTATCTTGCAGATATCATGAATTTAATGAACCATTTCAGTCCCAGCACAGTTCCGGCCAGGATAGTTCCGGCCGGCACATATTTGACATACGAAGCGAGTTGCAATAATCGGAACAAGACTTTTTTGCGAGAATGAGCAATGATATTTTATGGTATAATGCTCAAGTGCTCGTATATGTCGTCGTTACATAAGCTCCGTCCCTAGTGACTCTAATACATATATTTAGGCAATGCAAGCCTCAAAGTGGAGCTCCTCAATTATTCTTTATTTATGTTTTTGCTGTCAGATACTTTTATAACTATTCTGCTTACCATACGTTCAGTCCAGCCAGATCATTGCTTTTCGCCGTTTTTTGTCTCCATTATGTATCCTTTTTTCTCTTGCTCGTACTTGCTCTTTCTTCCGCTGCTCGTCACTATAGTTTCCTCTCTTAACATAAAAATTACAATTTTCTCGAATGTGTTTGGTTTAAAAAACTCATATTCTCCACTAATTCACTCTTCAAGTTGTTATCGGACAGTTTGTTCTCGGACAGTTCAATAAGCCAATCACGTTCAAAGTTGTATTTTAAATCAACCAATCACATTCAAAGTTGTAGTTTAAATCATCCAATCACAACCTTGGTTTCAATCACCGTAGAAACAGTGTACAGACCCCTAAATTGGGACTTACTTTCTTTCTTTCTTTTTCTTTCTTTCTTTCTTTCTTTCTTTCTTTCTTTCTTTCTTTCTTTCTTTCTTTCTTTCTTTCTTTCTTCTTTCTTTCTTTCTTTCTTTCTTTCTTTCTTTTTTTCTTTCTTTCAGATCGACATTGAAAAATTTTTGCGTCCTTTATCAGTCTTTTAATCTAAATTTTCCCTTTCTTTCAAAACTTGGCAGGGCTTGAAATTAACTATTTTCCTCAGGTGCCAGCTGACGACTTATGGGGAAAATTTGGTTGCCAGGTCATAAATTTTGGTCACCAACTTTGCATGCAAGGAAAGTCATAATCAATGAAAAGCACAAAAAAAAAAGCACGGGAAAGATCTCTAAAGCCATTGCTGTTTTCGGCTTGGTCCTTAGTTTGGTGATGGTGTTCTTAAAGGTTCTTTGAAATGGAGCGAAGTACATTCCATGTTTTCCATAACAAGGCAAACATGGGTCCTTTATCCTTGCTTTTCACCTCTTCAAAACGTAGTTCTTTATTCTCCTACAGCTTGTGTGGCAAGAAACTTACCTTTATCGCGAGTAAACGCAATACTGCAATTTCTTGGCCTAGGCGCCCACACAACCACAATGCTCGTACCAGTCTCCGACCGAGATAAAATAAAAGAAGCGGCTTGTATACGGTTTCAGCAGCCTCTAGAATCGAAGGAACTTGGTTTCTTAACGTACTTTTCTACCGATATTTATCTCCATTTATTAATCACCTTGTGCAGTCAATTTTGCAGGTGTTCGCTCTCTAACAGAGGGGACAAGTTCTCCAACCCACTTTATGTTAAGGGTACAGGTTGCTTTTTGAAGGTTCCATGCAAATTTCAAATATGCGAGGTCCAAGTTCATTATCAATATATTATCAATATCAAGCTAGTTCCGAGGAGGTCCTTCGGTAATATGGCTAAATCTACCTTTTCAGCATTCACACCTGACGATGGATTTGAATTTTCAATTAACCTTCTTGCTGAATCTTCGTCTTCCGGGCGCAAAATTGACGTAACCGGCAAGAAGCATACTGTGTTTAAGTGCACCAACGATCCCATGAAGCCGCTGAAACAATGGCGCCTAGTAAACGTGGTGATCGAAGTATCGAAGTACATTTGTGCTATTAATTAACAATGTGAGAAACCGATTTTCTTGTAGTATTTATACATTATTTTAATGGAAAAGAAAGGTGAGTCGTGTTCTAGCTACCAGTTCCGAACGATTTCATCATATAAAGATTCAAATACAAACGTTGTCTACTGTTTATCCTGGGTTATCAGACAAAACGTGATTTGCCAGCTGGCGACAGTTCTGAAAATCTAGTCGCCAGCACTCAATTTTTGGCCGCATCGGCGACCAGTGAGTCGCAATTTCAAGCCCTGCTTGGATCTCCTTCTTTTCTCGGAAATTGCAACCTCGTTCCCAGGGTCTCTCAAAGTCAATTGAAACCGTGGGAACGAGGTTCTGGAAATTGCAGTTTTTATGATTAATTGGTAATAGGACTGAGTGAAGTCCAATTCGGTCTGTAATCATACTCGTGATAAACAAATCGGACTCCCTTTGCGCGGTCGTCCGATATTCTTATCACTCGTATGATTACAGACCGAATTGGACTTTCCTCAGTCCTATTACCATTACTAATTCGGGCTCTTTCTTTCTCCCTCTCTCTCCCTCTCTCTCTCTCTCTTTCGTTGGTTGTCACTGATATTTCGCCTGTTGCCTCATACTCTCAGTCGCTCTCTTTCACTTTGAGCATCACTTACTCGTTTTCTACTTACAGGGTTTTTTTCTCTCTCTCTCTTTCTCTTCTTTCCTCGTTGTGCGACATATAAAAAAAATTACTTAGCTTGCGTTTTGGCTGTCTTTAAATTTTTTGCTTGTTGTGTCAAGAATGCAGTACGCTGGTCATGCAACTTCCCGCGGGGTCCCGTTGTTCGACATTTCGCTTATTCAAAGGTAAACATGAAAAAAGTCTGCATGAAAAATTGAACGTACGGACGGACAGACGGTCGTGCGATGACGTCATAGCCAAACCCAGAATTTCTCCCATGGATGGGTTACGAATTTTTCTTAACCATGGTGCTCTGCGTGCCGTCCGCTACAGTGCAAATTAGAAATAAAACTTTATTGGTCATGTCCAATAAGAACCGAGCAATTTTCCTTCGTTTATCACAAATTTAAAGAACTGTGGTCAGTATCGAAGGACATGGGCAACCTCGGTGCCATTCATGGAGCAGCTTACTCAACCTTAAGTTTTAAATAATCTGTTAACATTTCATATCAAAAGGGCCTAAATGTTTGTCTCCGGAACTTTCGTAATTGGCAGCAGAGCTCCTGGAGTCTCCTAGATCTCAGCGATGATACTTTCCTCTTCTGCTGGGAGCAAACAGATTTTTCGTTATCCCAGAGTTGACATCGGTAAATACATCTCTTTGCGATGCTCTCATCAACTGTTGCTCAAAATCTGTGAGACGTTAAAGAACCCAAACTTTCGGTTATAGTTTGTTGCTACTCCGGTATTGAATCAAATTAATGTACAAACTAAGTAAGTAATTTAGTAAGTAAGTAAGTATCATTATTTACCCTCGGATTTTTAGAGTAGCTAGGAGCTAATATCTCCGAGCATTGAACATAACAACTTTAAGAATCCCAACTGGCTGGAGGCAAACCAGTTCGCTATTTACAAGTGCAGCTAGTAAATTGAACCAGGGACTACCTGGAACAAATTCAACGAGTGGTCAGAACGTGTCTTGAACCCGGGATCTCCGGATCTCAAGGCAAACGCCCTAACCACTGGGCTTCATTGAAAGTACAAAGTTACAGTTCAGGGACCAAACCTTTCGACACTTACCAAGTGTCAGGGTTGAAGAGAAACCGTGAAGAGCAACCGTTGGAAGAGTCCTTTTATGGGGACGCTAATTAGCGATATTTCACAAAAGGCCGCCATCATCACGGTTCAAAGGAGCTTGGACGAAATTAATGTGCCATGCCTCGAAATAAAGACGTTGATGGTACCGCCTGTTGGTAGTGATAATTCTATAATTAGGGAGCTTAAGCACGTGCGTTTTTGAGACGCGGACGCCAACCGGAAGAGAACATGTCGCATGCCAGGACAGTGGTGTCTCCCAGATTTTTACACTAACCATCTCTAATAGAAAAACGATATTTAGCAATGTAAATGTGGCCGTGTGAAGACAAGTTAGGGGGGAAAACAGCTTCGAAGACATGTTTCGATGTTACAAACATCATCGTCAGTTACAAAATATTTGAAAAACCGTTAGGACTTATATAACAACTAGGCGAAACATGCATAATTAAATATGATTAAGTGACAAGAAATAACTCACTCAAATATGTATTTCTTGTCACTTAATCATATTTAATTATGCATGTTTCGCCTAGTTGTTATATAAGTCCTAACGGTTTTTCAAATATTTTGTAACTGACGATGATGTTTGTAACATCGAAACATGTCTTCGAAATTTAAAAATGTCGTAACTTTCTTAAAGATAACGATTTCAAAACTATGGCAACTAAACACTAAGTGACCCAAGATCCAAGCCTTGCTTTCAAAAAGATACCTGTTTATTTTAACTGGAATTTTGCTATTTATGGTCCGCCATTACTATCTTTACAATGACTGCAAAATTCTCGCGCGCTCATTGGCTAATTTTTATTGCCAATAAGCGGACAGACACATAAATTTATAATTTATGCGATAATGACGCGATATTGCTCGCGTCAGACTGAAGTTTCTCGCATTTTTGTCTCGCGTTCTTCTCGTGTTTTGACTTAATTTTAACCCCTCTGCCTTTTTGTTATTGTAAAAAAACAATTTCATGTCAGTTTTTTTTGCGTGACATCGCCTCGTGGATCCACAGCCATTTTGACAATGTTATGACGAAATTCATGATCAATAACAGGACAGTCGCATGAGAGAGCTAGATCGAGGAGAAAATGACGTCCAAAGCGTATGCAATGCGTTTGTACGCGACTGAATCAATATGCAGCACGGGAGTTTCAGGCTTTCAGATTTTTAAACTCGTGTTTTGCATACATAATAAACTGCGTTTACACGCTAAATTTTAAGCTATTTAGTGAATGACGTCACTTTTCCCTTGATCCAACCCTCTGAAGTCCAGTCGTTCAGTTTTGATCGTGAGTAATGGCGGACCGTGAAATCCAAAACTTACACTCAAAGTAACAGCCTTTGGATAAAAATCAAAGCTCAAAATTTTGCCAGACTGGTGTCAAGCAAACACACTTTCAAAATCTGAAGAAAAAAAGAAAGTGATTTTCTGATCATAGTACCACGTAAACGCGTATCGAACTGGCATTTGGTTTGTCCGATATTTATTTGTTCACAGTAATTGCAATTAAGGAATGCAGTAAACAGATGACACTTACTAAGTGTTGAAACGTTGGATCCCTGAACTGTAACTTTCTTAAGTAACTTTGAATTCCAAATCGGAGTAGCTACAAACTTACAAACTATGACTGATAGTACACATGGTTGCCGTGTGAACTGTAACTAACCCAAACACTGTTCGTTAAGTGTGGGCGATGTAGCTCCAGCCGGCTTGGTAAAGCTTTCTTGTAAGATACCCGAAGCAGTCACTCTGTGTCGTATTGTTTAGCGTCCTTTAGGTCGCTGCATCGAGAAACAACAACGACAACAAACACAAGTCCAGCATTACTTCCAGGTAACCAGTGACTAGGCGTTCTTTTCTTTAGAGAGGAGAACGCCTGATCGCAGGTTGTACATCAAAGGTAGCACAGAAAGCCGCACAAATCTCGAATAAAAACTTTTCTTAACTAAGCACACTTTATTAATCCCTCCAGAATTAATGAACGCTTTTCATTGATTTTTTTTTCTTGTATCCATTTCGCCATGGTTACACCAATGGCAACTACGCTCGAAACGTCAGTTCAGAAGTATTTCTTACGGTGCACGTGGTTAATTTACCTTCTTATTATATGGCTCTGTCTCAGGAGGACGGGGAACTACAAAATTCACGAATTTGATTGCTAAAATCGATATTGACCGCGGTCTAGATTTTCCCATCTAGACCGGCATCCAGACCGGTAATGTCTTGCGGTGAAAAGAGGCAAACTAAAATGCAAAAATATTGAGTATTTTCTTCTACCAATATTTATTTATGGAAGTGCCAAACAGCATGATAACAAAAGAGAGGATGACGAGCAAACTTTGACAGAATTAAGTTCAGCTCATCGCCACTCATCGCCGTTCGCAAGCAAAATGTCATTTAGTACAAACCAGTTACATTAAACGAATTGAATTGTTCTTGTTTGCCATATAATAAACATCTTATTAACCGAGCTTAGTCAGTCTGTATGGGAGAATCTTGACCTCGGTCGTGTGCACAGACCTTACTACGTTCGGTCTGTACTCACGACCTCGGTCAAGATTCTCCAATACAGACCTCCTGCTCGGTTAATAAGAGCTAATTATATGGTAAGCAATGCTCAGGCTAAACGGAGCAGTCTGATTGGCAGGTTTTTGGTCGGGATTTTACAGTACGGACCGTTACCATGAAAAAGGGTCCGTTTCCGTACTTTTTCTCCCTACCGGGAAATTCAAGTTGAGCAAAACACATAAAGTTTTAACAAAAGGAGATCTTTTTTTCACCACAACAGTACAATTATAGCAAGCGGAATTTAGTTTTTCATGTAAAGGGTTACCGTTCAAAGTTCGCTGATGGAAGACGAAGATTACGAACCTTCACCGAGCGGAGAATAAACGATGCCATATAACATACAACTTACTAAACTCACTTTCTCAGGCCGTACTGGGGAATATTGGCTGCCACTCTCGGTCGTTTTTTGCACTGACCTCACTGCGCTCCGTCCGTGCGCATGCTGCCACGACCTCGGGCCAATATTTCCCAGTACAGCCCTCGCGCTCGGTTTTCAATCTGTGCAAAGATTTTAGTGCTTTCTCGCATGACTCTGTTTATTAAAAACTGACCTACGGATATCTGATTTCCAGCATTTTCGTTAGTTCGCCGGACACAGGCTATCAGTTCATATACGTGCTGTACCTAATCTGGTCAAGGAACGCGTCAGCAATAAAGCGAACTGAAAAAAAATTTTGCAGCTCTGAAAAAAACAAAAAGGCCCATAAAAACCGTTTTGGACCAGAATTGACCGAGGCAGAAATCGATGCTTTAGTCTACAATACTACCCCTGGGAACATCATGTCGGAGTTTTTAATAGAACAATTATTCCACTCGTGTTTGCCGGATATAAAATGATTATAACCAACTCGGCGCTACGCGCCTTGTTGGTTATCTATCACTTCATATCCAGCGCGCCCTCGTAGAATAAATTTTAAATATGCTTGCTTTAAGCACATCTAAGTAAAGGCGTGTTCGAAAACCATGCGCGTGCTTAAGCTCCCTTGTGCATGTTTAAGGCGAAGTATATTTTACACTCTGGATAGTGA
>OX421451.1:12294564-12302064 GCA_949126865.1 Montipora capitata
GATTCGAGCGATATTTGATCACGTTTCTGCGCTTTTTGTCAGCGCGTAATTGGGAAAGGCCTTGTCCCTTGAGTTTGTCTGTGGATCCTCCCACGGGTTCAATCCCGTTCTGACCACTTGGTTTATTTGCCTTCTGTGGTCCCGAATTACCTTCAGCACAATTTGTACATAGCCAATACGTCACTTTCAAAAATATCATAATACTCTTTGTTTACCTTCCAAAATTTTGCATAAGCCTTGCTTTTATTTTCTCTTGGGGCCATTGTAAGTCCCAACAGAAACTGGAAACAATGCTCATGCCAAATTTTGGAGGGCAAACAGAGAGTATTACTATGGTATTTTTGAAAGTTGCCTCTTGGTCTGCTTACTTCCAGTTAAGTCTCTTAACACACACGACCCCACAATCAGCTACAATTTGGACCAAATTGTTGAGACATTCCTAATTTTCTTGTCCATAACTAAAAAAGGTTTTGTTGCGTGAAGTCGATATTACGGTTCCACCTTCATCTCCCCCCCCCCCCCCCCCCCCACCACCCTTTCCCCTCCTAAAGAAACAATGTTGAGACATGGATGAGTTATTTGCCCATCTAGCTAAACAATATTGTCAGGGTGGGGTGGAGGACGGGGGAATTTTTCTCCTGCTTTTCAAATTATGGTCCAGAATGTTAAAAGTCGGGGAAAGTCTCAAATCTTTTTGTCCACTTTTGTAACTTTAAATTCTAACATGTATAAAAAGTCTTTTACTTCACCGGGAGGACATTTGTCGAAACAGTGAATTACGTTACGGAAAATTCTTGACAGGGGATTTGAATTTTTGCGGCGCGCTGCTCGTGAAGAACAAAGTTAGAAAATTAGTTGAAATTTGTCGATCAGGTACGGAACGATTGCCATGCTTAAAAAGAAAAGAGAAGCTCATTTATCTTTTATCACCAAAATATCAATCCATATTGCTCCTTTCCTTTTCTGTTATTCCACAGACCGAAATAATCCGCTTTGATGAAATACTCGATGGTCACCTAAGTGTGAAGGAAGTGTGCAGAATATACGGTCTTTATTCTAAGGTAAATGACGCGTGCATGGTATTTCCCACCTAATGCTTAAAAAAGTAGAACCACGGTTACTGTCAAAATTTGTGGAAAATCATCTTATTTCTTTCCTGTTGGTTCCAACAATCAAGCAAGTTGTCCAAAAGGTAAAAACGAGTTCGAATAAGAATTTTGAACCGACTTAACTGATTATAGTGTAATGTGAAGTGCTAAGTATCTACCCCATATGAACCATGTGAGCGTTAGCCCTACTGATGGAAATGGGCCCTTACAAGGACAGAGAAAAACTCTGATCAGGGTGGGAATTGAACCCACGACCTTTGGGTTGGATCACCGCTGCTCTACCGGCTGAGCTACAAGGTCAGACGGGAGCAGGCCGTGGGAACTGAAATGAGATGTTAAAGTCACGGCAATTAACACGGCCAACGTTTGCAAGAACGTAATCCTTACTTGTACTCGTACATGTTAATTGCCGTGACTTTAACATCTTTAGTTCCCACGGCCTGCTCCCGTCTGACCTTGTAGCTCAGCCGGTAGAGCAGCGGTGATCTAACCCGAAGGTCATGGGTTCAATTCCCACCCTGGTCAGAGTTTTTCTCTGTCCTTGTGTGGGCCCATTTCCATCAGTAGGGCTAACGCTCACATGGTTCATATGGGGTAGATACTTAGCACTTCACATTACACTCTAATCAGTTAAGTTTTGCATCTCCCATACTTTGCTTGGTGCAATCGGCGAAATTTGCTGAGCGGAACTGATTAATACTTTGCTTGGTTAAAATGTGACCGCATTAAAACCTAGTTATTGTTCATTTTTGGTGGGAGGCGTGGTGGCCTCATAGCCTCATGGTCAGTGTGCTCGACTCCGGATCGAGTGGTCCGGGTTCGGGTCCTGGCCGGGGGCATTGTGTTGTGTTCTTGGGCAAGACACTTAACGTTCTCTCACGGTGCCTCGCTCCACCCAGGGGTCGGTTGCTCGAAGCCTGGTTAGCGCTAACCGTTGGTTAAGAGGTATCAAAACCTATAGGTTTCCATGGCAATTAATGCTGGCTAGCGCTAACCATGCTTCGAGCAACCCCGGCCAGTTGTCTAAATGGGGAGTAGAAATACTCCTAGTCGCTTCATGCTACAGGAACCGGAGATAAGCGCCGGCCTGATGGCCCTTTAGGCTCGTAGCAGACTTTACCTTTTACCTTTACCATTGTCCATTTTAACTTAAAATGAAGAATTCCTTTTTGTGGTTTATTTTTTACAGCCATTCGTGGATCTTCAATACGTATTTCTCGAGAAAAACGAAACGCCCCCAGTGGAACAACCGAAGATTGTGGAAATGAAACGAAAGCGAATCAAAAGGCGGAAAGGAAACAATAACTTGTTGAAAAAATGCCTCTCCTCTAATGCACCTCGTCGACGGAGAAAGAAAGGTGTCAAGAAATCTTGCTTTCCGTCCGTCGAAAACGATGGTAACACTGAAACAGCACTCTGTAAAGTGCGGCCGTTTGAGAGCGAACGGAAAGAAAATTTAGAACCTAGTGATATGGACGGTTGTGCGAACACAAAGAGGGAGGACCTGGTGCCTACTCAAGTGGCCAGTGTCCCTGAACATATTGAAAGTGTTGACAAAGAAAGAAACTCTTTAAGTAATCCAAATATGGCAAAAGAAACAAGCGGGAATTTGAACGAAAACGATACACTCGCCATTGATAACGCTATTGTTAAACGTCTTGTTGATCCTTACCTAACCGAGTCGGACGTGAACAATATTGACAGTTCGCCGATGGTAATGTCAGCGGTTAATGGCTCAATACATGCGTCTTCGACCAACTCAGAGAATACATTAGGTGGTTTTAATCATGCTAATAACGTAAGTATGAATCACGTCTCTTGTGAAGTGGAACCTTCAGCATCGTTTCAAGGACTGTTCTCGTAGAAACTTCTTAGGTGAGAAAACCGGTGGCGAAGCAGAAGGTGTTAATATGAAAGGTGGTACTTTCGTCAAAACTAAAAGAGAAAATTCCCCATGAAACTATAATAAACAAGAAAAAAATGGTGAGGAACTTGGAGTTGAAGTCTTTTCCATTTACCAGGAGCAGATTACTCGATGACTCGTGCCTCTAGTTTCTCACATCACGTTTTCTTAGATTATTTCCCTCGTAAATTGAAAATGAATTTATGCACTTTTACGTGATCATTTGCGTCGCACATTAATAGGCTTAATGGAAGCCGATCTAACGCCCGTTCTAAACGTCGCATTTTACATGTGCCGAATCTAATGCAAATGACAAAAATCTATTTTTTTCGTCATTTGCATTAGATTCGGCACATGTAAAATGCGACGTTTAAAACGGGCCTACGTGAGCAGTCATGTCGTAAAAAGGTTGCTGTTATTCATCGTGGTGAAGTACAATAAAAGTGTTCTCGTTTGTCTCACGATGTGGTCCTTTGTGATGTAGATCGCGACGTTTCGACTGCATACTGCTAGTCTTCATCAGGCGATGAGGTCAACTGGTTACGCGTCACCTTTAAAGCAGGATGCTCCGCTTTGGAACGAAGTAAAGTTAATTGATCGTGATCCTCATTGGTACACACGCAGGGTCAAAGAGGCGATTCACATAAGACTTCACCCTAACAACATCAACAGGGATAATGGAATAGAGGAGAGGAAAGCTACAATAACGGACAGAAGAAAATGAGAAATTAGATAGACTCCCTCCTCATCCCAAACTTTTCATTCGAAATGTCCACAACTGTAGCTTGATTGATCCAGTTCTATTTTAGGTGCATTTAGAATTTTTCCTCTGCCCACCCGCCTCAAAAATTTGAATGGCCCGGTCTGTCCTTATGATTATTTACTACGTAAGCAGTTCATTCGAATAACCTCACAGCTACCAGAAGGAATGGCTAGGTGCAATCTTTGTTTACGTTTTTTGCCTCATCAGCACAAGGCTAAAGTTTTCTAATCAATCAGCCGAGAATAGAGCGGTTTTCAATTGAGTGTCGAAAGTAATTAGCGAATTGCTTTGGTTTTGCATTACTTCACTCAGTGATTAATTCGGTGATTGGGTCAAAGTGTTCGCGCCACTTTTTCAACCAATCAGAAGGGAAACCAAAACCAATCGTGGCTCGCGCGTGCACATTTTCCGGCGCTTTGTGTCGGCTGCGTGTAATTACTTCGAATTTTGATTGGTTTACTGGATTGTCTCGGTCCTTTTTGATTGGCCAAAGTTTTCCAACAGGGCACTTCCTCTGATCTTTTTGTCATGTCCAGTGGTTTTGTTTCCTTCAAAGCCTATTCATCATCATCATCCGATAAAATGTGTGAGGGGAATGTATTCACATATAGTCGTATAAAAGAAGCGATTGCTAATCGACAACGTGCTTGGGTCAAGGGGAATTCCACCTTATATAGATTTTATAGAAGGAAAGTCACCAAGCTTTGTAAATCTGCTCGCCAAAACTTCTATTACAACAAAGTTATGAACACCCAACATCATAATCCTAAGAAATGGTGGGATAGCATCAAACAACTGTCTGGTCAATCAAAGTCTACATCTCTTTCAAAGATGGTTATAAACGGTTCCACTGTAAGCGGTCTTGAGCTCGCAGAGATTATTAACGCCTCCTTCAATAAGGTTAATGCTGATATGCAACCTTTACTGTTTGATGGTATCCCTATTCAGCTAACACCTGACGAATTCATAATATCACCTGGGGCAGTTGAAACTTCCCTCCTAGCTATCAACGAACGTAAATCCATTGGTCCTGACAATATACCGAATTGGTTACTCAAGGAATACGCCTCTGTGATCTGCAGTCCAGTAGCTTCTATTTTCAACGCATCTGTCAACCAAGGAACGGTACCAACTTTGTGGAAGTGTGCGGACGTTGTTCCTATTGCTAAAATATCTAAGCCTATGTCTGTCGACTCTGACTTAAGACCTATCTCGCTTACTACCACTCTTAGTAAAGTCCTTGAGGATTTTGTTTTTGGCTGGCTACGTCCTATCATCATGCCTCATCTTGACCCTCGCCAATTTGGAGGAATTAAAATCGGACAAGATAAATCAAACTGGTTATCCATCCTCGCTGGCGTACCCGGCCCAAGGAACTAAACTGGGACCTCTGTTCTTCTTAGTCATGATTAACGACCTCTCCACAATTGCTCCAATCTACAAATACGTGGATGACTGCACAGTTTTTGAAGTAACATCCCATTCGAGTGCTTCATCCGATCTTCAGACGCATCTTGATTCCATTAATCAATGGATTGTTAACAATAATATGCGTATCAACGCAAAGAAGACTAAAGAACTTAACATCTGTTTGGCTAAATCTTCACCCATCCTGCAGCCTTTAACAATCGATGACGTCCCGCTGGACTGCGTTCAATCAACCAAACTCCTAGGAATATCGATTCAATCTAATCTTAAATGGGACTTGCACGTTGGAACTATTTGCAGGAAAGCAAGTAAACGTCTCTACGCTCTACGGTGTTTGAAGCGAAGTGGTGTACTTCCTAGAGACCTTTGTTCTGTTTTCTGCTGTTTTATTCGACCCGTCGTTGAATATGCGTGTCCTGCGTGACACTCTTCACTGTCTAATGCCCTGTCTGACGAACTTGAACAAATACAGAAACGAGCTACAAAGATCATGCTTCCTGGCCTGTCCTACCGAGAGCGACTCGCTCATCTGAAACTACCCACCCTCCAAGAGCGCAGAGATGAGCTTTGTCGTCGTTTTTACAAGACCATAATGCGACCTGGAGACCTAATCAATGATGTTTTACCTCCAATAACTGAATCTGTCTACTCTTTCCGGAACGCAAGGAAAATTCCACTACTTAAATGTCGCACGAAACGTTTCCAGAATAGCTTTGTCCCTTACGCAGTTAAGAAATGGGACGCGTCACCTTAATTTCAGCTGACATTGTATATATTTATTAAATATTTCGTATGAATTTTATTAGTTTTATATCATTGTAATCTTGAGTTTTTCAAATATTGTCACATTTATTTGCCATTCAAGAATCATTAAAGTTGCATATAAAGTTGCAAAAGAAAAAAATTAATAATAATAATAATAATAATAATAATAATAACGGGGCACCTAAATAACCCAATATAGCCAACTCGGCGCTGCAAATTTCCCTTTCGTAAACGGTCGTTGCCATTTCTCAGAACGGTCGTTTTTGCCATTTGAAACGGTCGATGCCATTTATAACGGTCTACTACACACTTCACTTCAAAGAAAATTAAAAGAAACAAACTAAGAAAAAATATTAACAAAAATTAAGACAAAAAAGGAAAAAAAAAACATTTATAAAAGAAAAACTGGAGGAAAAAAAAAGTCCGAAAATTTCAAAACTCGAACTCAGGTTCTTAGCCCTCACCCTAAACAGAACCCTAACCCGAACCCTAACTCATATGACCAGCGAGACACAACTTCCAGTAACCGCACCCTTTTGAGTTGTTAGACCTAATGAGTGTAATTCAGAGCTAAAAAATGGCATCGACCGTTTCAAATGGCAACGACCGATCTGGGAAATGGCAACGACCGTTTCAACTGGCAACGACCGTTTACGAAAGGGAAATAGGCCTCGGCGCTACGCGCCTCCGGCGTTGGCTATTTACCATCTCATGTCGTAGTACGCAGCCCATTAAGTGACATTAAATTGCTTTTTTAATGTCAAATCTCCTCCGAAGTTTTGCCTGCGTTTTGACATTTTTCCCGACCTTTTTTCCTGCGTACTCACTTTTCCCCCTACTTTATTCCCAACCTTTCTCCTGACTTTTTTCCCGACTTTTTTCTCGACTTTCTTCGGAAGGCCGCTGACCCCTACCTACCTGGGAGTCTTAAAAACAAAGACCCCTAAGACCCCTAAGGACCCTAAGATTCGAAAACGAAGAAAGTAACACAAAGCCCTCAATTTGGTTAACCCTAGGCCAAACTAGGCCTAAAGTTGGTTTTTAGGCCTAGGTTAGCCAAATTGAGGGTTTTGGATCACTTTCTTTGTTTTCGAGTCTTAGGGTCTTAGGGGTCTTACGGATCTTTGTTTTCAAGACACCCTGGTAGGTTGAGGTCAGCGGTCTTCCGAAAAAAGTCGAGAAAAAAGTCCGGGAAAAAAAAAATCGGGAAAAAAAGTGAGGACGTAGCAAAAAAAGTCGGGAAAAAACTCAGAATGTAGGCAAAGCTTCGGAGGAGATTTTAAATTAATAGAGTAATTCCATGTCCCTCAATGGGATCTACATATCTCTTATATTAGCTTAGCACTAGTGTGAGGAATTCCATCCAACCCTGGCGATGGGGTGGGGTGCATATTCGACTTTCCGTTCACCAGTGCATTTAAACAACGCAGAGTGAGGCTTGGCTCAAGGAACAAAAGTGTCCTCCCTTATCTGGAAATCTAAAGATTACCTACTCTCTATATACAACAATGAAAACTGTTTTGCTTGTTTGT
>OX421451.1:12307064-12309564 GCA_949126865.1 Montipora capitata
CCATAAATCAAAGGCAAAAAACGAGGATCCGTAATTTACAGTTCAGACAGAGAAAATGAGGTTTGTTAGATATTTTTTTATATCCCTGAGGTAATATTGGCAAGTGGAAAAGCAAATTACTTGCAGTCAAGCGGAACGTTCAACTGCCAACATATTGGCTTGTGCAAAAATCTGAAAGGCATATAAATCTTATTGGCTATTATTTGGCTTTCTGAAATAGTTGCTTGAAAGATTCGAACAGTTTCACAAGTTTATTTCTCATTGAAACAACATCATGATTAAACCTTCCAGAAAATGTTGCATCAAAAATTCAAATTTAGCAGGCCATAGACCGGGCCACTATGCAATGCATTTCCTAATTTATGAACACAAGTGGTGTTTTGAACTTTCAAAACAACATAAGTGACTATAAATCCCAAAATGCATGAGTAAGTTCATTCAATTTTTTATTTATCATAATAATTATACACAACAAAATTACTTCATCAGTGTTTCCAAAGCAACATCTGTATTGCTCAAATGCACAAATAGTTTTGAGTGGTACTGTATCTATAACCAGGGCTTCTGATATTACAAGATGGTGCAATTTCACACAATCAACCTCAAATCGCATTCGATCACACAAATTTCACAAAATAAACCAAAAATATCTAGTATGCATCATTTTTAGGTGATTTACCTTTGGAAACCTGCGGGCTTTCTGGATTTTTGTTTTTGTAAACAATCAATTTCGAGGCGTTAGTATCTTCTTTTGCACCTACATGTGTGAGGCCTGGTTTTAGTTTCCAATGTAAAAGAGTTGCCTATTGGTACAGCACAAACAAATCCTCTACTTCAAGTTGCCGAATCAGAATTGCTGATACATGTCAACACAAATGAAAGCAGAAGATCGGCACTTATTCAAATACGGATTAAAACAAACGTTTTATGGATAAGTTCATACTGAAAACACCCACTCTTTCTTTGAATTAAAAGACATGCACGCATCTTCAGCCAAATTTGTGATATGAACAACAATTTAATGTACATAAAGTTTAAGTCAAGCTACAGAAACCAAGACTGTGCAAGAAACTACCAGATATTTTCATATGACTTTTTTGTATGTAGTTTAACTGATCCAGTTTAGTTGAGCCTCGGTCATGGATAAGACCTCGCATTGGTGTATACTTAATACCTGATTTGTCTTCTTTAATCCAAGTTAAGCATACCGATAAATGCTTAACTATTGAAAGTACCCTATTATAAATGTTCAAGTTGTCTTTAGAGCAACAAAAAAGTGGTTTTCTTACTCTGAAACCTAGTAAAACAAGCTTAAGATAGCTCAGGAAAAAAATTCACAATTTGCATAGTTTTTCACAGATTATCAAATAATCTGCTGTGAAAATTTCACAATTTCTGTTTTTTACTTGCACCCTACCAGAAGGCCTGTATAGCCTCTAGTGCACTCTATACCTATTTATGCATATGTCATTGACCAATCAGAAACAAAATATTTTGTTGAGTATATAATAAAAGGTAATACACTCCTTGGCAACAAGAGTCGTTACTGAAAACAGCTTGCCTGACATGTATAATAATAATTTCATTTTAGCCGAGAGTGGATTTTACCACCCAACTTTGCCCAAAAATTAGTTAACTGAAGATCAACTCAAATCAAAATAATTTCATTTATACCTGCAACCTTCTCTATTTTGATAGATCAACATTGAAAACTTGTTCAGGTTGGTACTGTCACATGAAAGCAAGAAAGGGAGAGGTATGTAAATAAGATGAGACAGGACCAACAACATGGGAGCTCCCGTTGAAATGAAAATGAAGATTGTGGCAACAAGATGGGGATGGAAACCTTTCCCTTGAGCACATACTGACCTTGTTCTACACAACAAGCACTTTGTAACTAAGAGTGTTATCAAGAAAGGATGCTGATGGTGTGATATGCGTCGTTGAATCTTCTACAATTCCCACAACAATACCAATGTGTCCAGTCGGAGAAACCGTTAATGCTCTCAAACAGTCGAATCCATCAAAACCGAGATTAACACTACGTAGAAATGTGCTACCATCACTACTATATGCAAGAATACAAAGATGCTCTCCCTCTTTTCCAGCAACAATAATTTGATTGCCAGTAGTTGCCTTGTGAAAGGCAATGTCAGCAAAAGAAAACAATTTATGTACTTCAAACTTAAACTGTTGCTCTCCATTTTCACTGTCAAACACACGAACACAGTACTTGGATTTAACAGTATCTAGCACCATTACGTTGCTACCATCAGCAGCAGTGATGGCTGATGGATTCTTTATTTTATTTGATCCAAAGCAGTGAACATACTGTCCATTGGTCTTGTACACATCCACAATGTGCTGCCCAGTGTTCAGTTTTCCACGTACCAGTATTTTGTTGTTCTCTGAGACAGTCAAGGATGACAGTTCCCATGAATACTGCAAAAGCTTCTCCCTCAGATAAAACTCACTGTTTTGGTCAGCAGAAATCACAAAA
>OX421451.1:12319564-12327064 GCA_949126865.1 Montipora capitata
TACTCAGTGTATGTAAACGGATTCGGTGTCAAAAAATGGAAATTTAAGGTTATCACACAAGCTCACGCAACCTTGGCGGACCGCTTTCGCGAACACCTACGAGATGTAGAAAAAAACGACACAGATGCCTCAAAACCAGTTGCACGCCATTTTAATCTTCCTAATCACTCCCACCACAACATGACTATTTGCGGCCTATCCCTACACCACGGAAACACAGAAAGCCGTAAAAATCTCGAACAAAAATTTATTTTTCAACTGGGCACACTCTATCCACACGGAATCAATGAACGCCTCTCATTCCATTAATCTATTCACAAATTCACGTCATCCTATTTCTACCAATAGCAAGCTCCTCCGCACACATATAAACCTACAACAACCACAATTCCTCTATTCGCTCCGACGAAGGGCTAACGCTCGAAACGTCAGCTTTCCAAATCTTTCACGGTGGCTATTTGACCTTTATCAACTCGTTTGATAAAATAAATTTCTCACGCAACCTGGGCTTTGTAGGATTCCTCCCGGAGAGAGCCAATCAGATCGCAGGATTGGCAGAATTCCGTCCGCTCGCGCTCTGAGAAAAATGATAATAATTACCTCTTAAGTAACCGAGCGCGAGCGCCGTACTAGGGAATACTGGCCCGAGGTCATTGCAGTACGGACCGAGCGCAGCGAGATGCTTTCAAAAACGATCGAGGGCTAATATTCCCCAGTACGGTCCCAAGCAAGTGAGGTTAGTAAGTTGTTTATTATATGGCATCATTTCTTTGAGTGATCGGACACCTCTCCACTTGGTGAATGTTGGTCATCTTGGTCTTCCATCAGTGAACTTTGAACGGTAACCTGTTACACGTAAACTAATTCCACTTTCTATAATTCTACTGTTGTGGTGGAAAAAAAACCCTTTTGTTAAAACTTTGTGTTTTGCTCAACTTGAATCTCCGAGAGGGAGAAAAAAATAAGCAAACGGATCGTTTCCATGGTAATGGTCCGTACTGTAAAATCCCGACCGAAAACCAGCCAATCAGAGTGGTCCATTGAGCCGAGAATAGCCCTTATTCACGATAGCCGCCATGTTGGTTTGTCAAATTGTCATGCAAATTAGCCATGTGTTATGCTGGGGGGCAAACATTGGAATAAAGGCACATTGCGGGAAATCGGCTCGTCGAAATATTGAAGTAACATTATTATCAACATACGCGGCCAAATAGAAAATCGGCCTCTTCAAAACACACGCTCAGCTGGCCGCAAAAGACTGACAGCGGGCTGCTAATGCATTATCAGCCCTACAGCTGATTGGTTCTTGCTTCAACTTTGTGATATTGCTATTATTTATAGACGATTTTACGCATTTTTTCGGTAATTTTACGGTAAGTTCACTGGACTGAGTTGATTCTTTAATAGCTTGTTCAATCAACACTTACATGATGATTTGAAGTGACTTTGAATTTGTTATTCACTTAGCTTGTATTATTAAAACTCGCATTCTTGATATCATTTGGCCTTGTTTATTGATAATAATGATAATGACATGAAGTGTGTAGCTAATTTGCATGATAAAGGAAAATCCAACATGGCTGCTATCGTGAATAAGGTCTATTGCTTGCCATATAGTAAATATATTTATTTCACTTATGGCTATTTCTGACCTGACAACATATTCGTCATGAAATGTCCAACCTGATGGCGCACAATCCTCGTCCACACGCCCTTGTCGCTCACGATACTCGAGTAAACAGGGTTGTGATTAAAATGGCTCTGCCACAATTAAGTGGGACCGTTTATAACAAATTAAAAACAAACCGTGAAACGACTTCAAGGGACGAAAACCGGTCGTCCCATGCGCTCTAAATGTGCCGTTTGTAGTGATGAGTACTAATCTGCGTTAGGAGAAATTCACTCACATACTATCAACACATCAGCTGATCAATAAAAATAAGAATAAATTCGAAGGATTCGAAGGTAGTATTTGAGTGGATTTCTGCTAAAAACAATCGTTAGACCTCGTTCACCTCGTTCTCGTACAGAACGAAAACCGTCGAGCTGGTAGTCTAATTAGTTAATTAGTATGTACCACACAAGTGAATGGTGCCTTCTGCGCATACTGATTAGTTAGCTAGGAGGTCAATAGCAAGTACTGTTCACCTTTGAGCAAACGGAGAAAAACAAAATGGCTTCCCGTTTCGCTTCGGTTACCGATGAGCAAATGTTATCGAAAAACTCAGCTGCAACTTGTATGGTATATACTAAAACAATTGTTTACCTTATTGTCGGTGAATAATTGTTAACTATTCGAGTCTATTGGTTTATATTCATGACCGTCGAGGGGGTCGTTTTATTTTCCAGTGGCATCTTCACCTTGCATCGTTATGTATTTGTCATAAAGTGTCTCAAATGACTGCAGCCTGAAGCTTCTCGGCATTCCAAAGTCAGATAGTTGAGAACAGACTGGGACTAATATCGAGCATTCTCATTTTGTTGAGCGAAAATTCTTCCCAACGAAAATATATATCTAGTCTTACCTTTGCAGTGAAATCAACAAGCCGAATTACACAGTGGTAACGTTGAGTGCAGTGTTCGGCAGTTGAGACCTTAGAAGATTGCTTCGTTTTTTGAATGCTTACGTACGGTTTCGGCATTTCATGGTTTAGGTAAGCGATGTGACCTGTTATGCTCGATGACTTAATTATTTATGGCTTTCTGTAAAACCATGCCCGTTTCTATGTCGTAAATGTTTTCATGGGACTTGAAATTTCGAGCAAAATGGACGCAATAGCTGGAAATGACTTACAATTTGAACCATGGAAGGCAAGAGTGTTCAATAGTTCAGAAACCAAGGCGCTGTAAATTTATGATTTCCAAATTTCATTAGGGCTGACGAGACTTTGGAAAAGAAAAAGTTGGTGCTTCAACACATCAGCTGATCAAGCGGTACGTCGGGAAACGAAAATTACCGACAATTGGATCGCCTTCCTCGCCGAATGTCGCTAAACATAGAATGTATGAATAAAATATATTATGGTTTTTCGTTTACGGACGTGATTGGGTGAATCGTCCGGAGTTTGGTGTATTTTTTCCAGCCCCTCAGTTATCTGTAGCGACAACTCAATTGCAAGCAAATTAGTCTCAATTGTTACAATTTATCAATCAATATTTCCTCGGCTAAAATTCGGAAAATGTGACGCACGAACCCCCAGTGGTCGGAACAACGAACATTCCACTGGCATGACCCATAATTCCTTTCAAGTAATTAGCGTCAGGTTCAATATGGCGAACGCGTGATTTTTCGGGCGATCGAATCCTTGGAAAAGCACACTTGATTTGCACCTTCTCACACTAGGGGCATTTTGCTTTATGTTTTAGTCCGGAGACTGGAGATTGTGGTGTTCTGCGACCATCGAGTCAGCGGCATTGAAGAACTCTAGTAGCTCTGTTTATATAGTTGAACTTGAAGCTGTGCTTCTATAGAGGCTGTTGAAATTTAGGATTTTATGTGGAATGGATGGACGTTCAACCTCACCAGAGATTGACGTGGTCGGCGATGGAAATAAAACACGCCAATTTCTTCAAAGAAGCAAAAGATTTTCGGGCGCATCATCAGGGAATTCGACAAGTTTGCGTGCACCGAATAAGAGTGGCGCGAACCTCTTGGTGGCAAATACCAAAGTTAGAGGGAAGAAAAATGCAGAGGTCGTCAATCTCAGAGTTCGAAACATGGGAATAATCAAGGTGAAGAAAGAGCCTGAATCAGACGAGGATTGCAAAAGCTTATTTGCCATCAGTTCCTTGCTTGATGAGTGCGATTTCCAAAAGACATCGCAGAGGAACAACATATCGAATTCACCAACATTGTTTGGGCCAGGGAGATCGAACGTTACGGCTACGACGAGATCCCTGGGTCCCTCGCAAGGGCGACCGAGGCAGAGCCTGGAAAATGTGATCAGCTCTTTGAAATCTGCAAAAGAAATGAATTACGACAGGACATCAGCTTCTCCTCCTCTCCCAATGCCACCTAAAAGAATACGTCCTGTGGCACAAACAGTCCCAAAGGTCAGTGATTCATTAAGTGGTGATGGGCCTCACATTGTTGATGTGCGATCCTTGGCATCAGTTGTGGGACCATCAACTAGTAAAGCATCTGTTCCAGTAACATTGCAACAGCCAACTGTCCCCAGCTTATCTTCCATTGTAGTACAGCCAGCTTCCTCAGCAGCTTCTGGTCCAAAGCCCTTAAACATTCGATTTGTTTTGCCTGCCAATGTTCCGTTTAGCACGGATCAGTTTCAGAAAGTTCTTCAGGCCACTTTAGCCTCAATAAGCACTCAGTCAGTGGCTGTAGAACCAGAGCAACTACACAAAGCAATCCAAGCAGCATTAACTTGTGTCACCAAGTCAACAGTTGCTTTTAACCCAGACCAACTTAAACAGGCCATATTGAGTTCTTTGACTTCACCAGCTGGGTCTACGACCATTTCCCAATTGGTACAAACACCTGCTCTTCCATCTGCAACATCAAGAGCTCATTTGCCAAAGAGTTTGAATCGCCCTCAAGCTATAGCACCAAAGCCACCGTCACCTCATAAAGTGCCAATGCGAATGCAGGTTGACTCCCTCCACACACAGGACAATAGACCCATCTCAGGCAGGAGTAGTCAACGTCAATTTTCTCTCTCAGCTGCAGGAAGTTCTCCTGTGGTTGCAACAACCAAAACAAGAGCATCTCATGGTGGTCCAGTTGTGAATGGTAACAGCAACAATTCTTCATCTTCTAGTGACAGTGCTTGTGCATCCAATTTGAAGGAGGCGAGAGATAAACTGGTCAAGGCTCTCCAGCAGAATCGTGTTCTTAATGTCCCTAGTTTATCAAGCACCGCTACAGCAGCAACAGCAACCACAGCAATTTCAGCTTCTAGTCCAGTCCAAGATCAGGATGCAAATATTGATTGCTTTGACCATGATTCTGATTTCAGTTTGTCCACACCAGCACCTAATTTGCCTGCAGTGGCAGAAACACCTGTCTCCAGTATTGTACAGGAGAGTACAATCTGTAATGCACCATCAGCTCAAGCCACTCAGCCAGAATCTAATCCACCAGCTGGAAAAGATGTTGTTTCAGCTTCCTTTGCACTGTTGCCCAAGACCCAAAAAGGTGATTTTTCTATTTATGTTATTTTTTATTAAAGTGCTACTATGACCAAAAATTTATATTCCCCAAAGTTTTGCTTTGGATTTTTAAACTATGTTAACTAAACACTAAGGGACTGAAGATTTTTAAGCCTTGATTTCAAAATGACACTTGTTTATTTTAACTGGAATTTTCATATTTAATGGTCCACCATTGCTAACTTTAGAATCTTGAGAGAGCTTGATTGAGAAGAAAGTGGCATCAAAGACTCACTAGTTAAAGTATGAAGTGCATGTGTAAGTGGCTGAATTAATATGCAACAAAGGGAGTTTCACGCCTACTCATGTTTTGTATGTACACGTATAATAAGCTGCATTTAGACGCTGTGACTTTAAGCTAGTGAGTAAATGATGTGACCTTTCCCTAGACCCATTCCTCTGAGATCCAATAGACCTTATTCACGATAGCGGCCACGTTTGGTTTTCAAATTGTCATGCAAATTAGCCATGTGTTATGCTGGGGGGCAAACATTCGAAAAAAGGCAAATTGCGGAAAATCGGCTTGTCGAAATATTCAGCCTTGCCTGTGTGTTCTTGCAATAAGGTTTTATCTTTGGATTGCTGCCGTTATCCGTCAATGAATCCTTAGCTCTCATTTCAAACCACAAGTAAAATTTCCTTTATCTGGTTTCCCCTATTTAATCAATCAAAAATCAAAAGTTATAACTGTAACGAGCGAACGATCCATGGAAATACTTGACATTTATTTGAGCATTCAATTTGTTCGTTGTGCGGAACGAGCGATCGCACACGACAGAAAGGCGGAAGTTTTAATTGCTAAGGGATACTTAAAGGGGCTAGGTCACACAATTTTAGGCAATTTCAGCACTGATCGAATGGTCATAGAATTAACTAAATCTCAAAATAACTGTTCAAAACTATTCCTTCCAGAAAAATCAAGTAAATATTATCGGCGCATTTTACAAACTTTGAATGAAGATCTTGTCTTGAAACGGAGAGCATTTTACCGTTTGAATCAGCGAATTATGCACGGTAGAACCGAAGATATGTTTTTTTTTTTCGGTGTGTTTGCCGTGACATTGCACAATGCCCTCTCGCCGGCGTGGGCTTTAGGGCCTGATTACATGGTGAATTTCAGCCCAGGCTGAAATTTCAACCTGGGTTCTGAAAGAAATCCTCTTGAAATGAAAGTGGTGATTACTTTCCTGTATTTTTTTACTCTCGCTTAATGCGCGTGTAATTTGCGTGTAAATTGCACGCACTATGACAGACTTGCGCACATGATACGCGTGTGTAATGCTGCTATTCCTGTGGCCAGTACTGTAGCCATGAGGCCAGTGAGCTAAAAAGTTAGTCTCGAGTCCTGGGAGTCAATGAGTTAATCACTCACTGAAAAACAGTACTATTTCCCATTTAAATTATTATATACTCAACAAAATAATTTACTCCATTGCTGTTTCCATAGCATCTTCCTTATTGCACTCTATAACCTGCACGTATTGATGCATTGTGTGGTTCCAGAAAATATCCATACCCCCACCACGGAAGACTTTTTGATTTGCACCCCCCCTCCCCCCAGGATTTTCCATTCCAGGGGGGTCTTTGATGACCCCCCCTCCCCTCAGTAATGTCCAGAATTTTTTTTTTTATAAAAAAGTAAGTGAATTAGTTACATAATTGCGGTAGAATTTTATTACAACAGTGTAAACATTAAGGTTAACTTTTAGAAAAATATAACGCTTTGTTAAGCTCATTATCCAGCTAAACTTTTAGCTTCTTCGCCATAAACTTCGCAAAGCTTAAACATTTGGGTTGCACGTCGACTGTTTTACGTTTTTGTGCAAAATTCGATGAGAACATTTCACTCGCTTAAACAACTTCGCAAATGATAGTAAATAAAACAGAAACTTACAAGGTTCCTTTGTCTACACATTTTGCCAGTTTCTTCAGGTTGATTCTTATTTAGGGACCACACATGTTGACGCGGTAGGTTTCGTGAACGTCGTCACAAAAGCGATTGTTTTACGAAGAATATTATTGACGCCAAAATAATCCATCATATTTGTTAACTTAGATATGGCGATTTAAGTGCAGTCTTCAAATTTACTGACTCTCCAGCAGTCATTCTCGCCGGTAAATGACACACAGCCTCACTGTTGCTTGCCTTTGAGCCACGGATGGAATAGAGAGGGCGACTGTTATTGTTTTTGGCACGATTTGCTTCCTCCAATGTTTTAGAATTTCCAGTTTGACATAACGAACTGAACCTCAACAATCGTTTCCCGAGGCCGCAATTGCATTTACTCAAAGAAGAGAAAACTTGACTCCTGGTTCCTGTCCGTGGTCTAAATG
>OX421451.1:12329564-12334564 GCA_949126865.1 Montipora capitata
GCAATTGACTTGTGCAGCCAAAAGTACATTATAGGAAAATTGAATGTCCCAAAATGCTTTCTGCTGATGGTAACTTTCTATATTCTCAGCTCAAAATTTAAGTTGTTTTCATGTCGAAAATTTTGTTGCTGATGGCAAAATATTTTATTCTTGATCAACACTTCCTGAAAACTTCCTTGAAGTTCTTCTCTTCCTAAAAACTGTGTATCAATATTAAATTTATATATTTTTGCATCAATATTATTTTGTTTTGCACAAAGCAGGCTAACAAAATCTGTACCTCACATACTGTAGTTTGCAGTTTTAAGCATTAAAAGAGAATTTTAAGGCCCTATGTTATTTGAGGTCTCCCATCCAATTACTAACTCTGCCAGACACTGCTTAACTTCAGTGAACTCTTGTCTTAGAAAGCTGTCAGATGCTCATAGTGCGTGCTTAAACTTGTGGTGAGAAAGAAGCTATAAGGAAACTTGAAAATGATCAACATGTCAGCCTCAAAGCCAATGTTTCTCGATTCCCTTTTATTTTCTTCAATCTTTCTGGGTTTAGTATTATTTTTACTAGTAGCCACATGTCTTCTCAGGGGGCTATTTACCTAAGAACTCTACCATGACACTATAATGTTATACATTACCAAAACAATATTGTGTACTATTAGAGCTACACTACATACCGTATTTACCCGTGTATAAGTCGACCTTTTATGGCCTCAAAAGAAGCTCCAAAAATCGCCCTCGACTTATACACAGGTCAAAGATTTTGAGCCAAGTTCCAGCTAAGTAATTTATTCAAAATTAACATAATAATGTTGTCTTGGGCATAAAGAATGCAGTGGACAAAGCCGACAAAATACTTCAAAATGAATGACAAAAGACTTCAAAATGAATGTAAGCAATTCCAGTTGAAATGAAAAAGGATTTGTCCAAATCTAAATGTTGAAGATACTCACAAGCACAAATATGAAATAGACACTGGAAATTTTCGTTTTCCAAAGGCGGAAAGCTCTAAAAGGCATTTCTGTTTCTTCGAATAAAACAAGATCGTTCAATGGCTTAGTAACCTGGCACAATACCTCGTGTTTGCGTGCAAGCAGTGTCACTCGTGTTGCGTGAAAATGCTGGTTGGTAATGATTGTTTTTTATTCTTTATACAAACCTGGCTGATTTAAATGCTTTTGCAAACTTCGTATTGTTTGGTTTATGAGTTTTGTTTTGTTTGTCATGTGAGAAATTATAAGTCAAGGACCAATTAAACCTTGCACATTTTCGCATCGTTCGCAAGTTATTTTCAAAGATTGACTTCTGCTTCTGTGATGTTGTGCTTATCCTCTAAAGCCCTTTATCATTGAACAACGAAACAGGTTAGTTTGAGGTTTACATGTTCGATTTTCTGAGAACTTTTTCGAAACTCAAGGACAAAATGCCTGCATATACAACAACTGCTGAACCACAAAACTATTAAGCACTTGAGGCCCTGATTTTTTTGTGTCCACATTTCCAGAAATCGAAGAATACAAGATTAGTGTCCCAGTAACATTGAACAAAGAAATTAAGAAATTGCTTTTTTTGCCATTAAAAATGGGAGGTCGACTTATACACGGGTAAATACGGTATTAGGTAAGGTAAAGTCACTGCTTACAAGCCAGAAGGCCCATCAGGCCGGCGCTTATCTCCGGTTTCCGTAGCCTGAAGCGACTAGGAGTATTTCTACTTCCCCCTGGATCGGATGCTAGTCCATGGCAGGGTTACCCCCCGAGCATTTCACCAGTACCCTGGTTCCTCGAAAGCCGATTAACTTAATCCAGGATTAGCATAAACTTTTGTTTCACGTTTTCAACTTTTTGGTGAAAGTTTCTTTTGCTTATTTTTGTTTTTCAAGACTGACGTCTTCTCATGTAAAGTTCTGCCGAAAATCTGCATTGAACAGCATTTGGGAGTAGAGAAATAAACTGCTTGGTTAATTTTTAATCTTAGATTAGCGTTAATCGGCTTTTGAGGAACTGGGCCCTGGGTGGAGAGAGGCACCGTGAGAGTAAAGTGTCTTGCCCAAGAACACAACACAATGTCCCCGGCCAGGACCCGAACCCAGACAACTCAATCCGGAGTCAAGCGCACTAACCATGAGGCCACCGCGCCTATCCTGGAAGACAAAATGCAGTTCAGTTGACAATATTATTGTGGAATAAAGCACTGTGTTACTACACTACCACACGTATGCAGTGCGTGCCTATTTTTTAACAAATGGACATAGTAAGCACAAACTAACAATTGTATTCAAAAACACATTCTTAGTTGGGTATTTTGCTTACTTTGTTGAGAGTTTTGGAGGAAACTAATGTGAATTTTGCACTGAACTTTGATGTATAGGAACATTTTGCAATGTGTTGCAAGTTGCAAGAAGGAACAACATTATTATTCTCTGCCAAATTTAGGGTTACCTGGATGGCATTTTTTGTTAAATTTTGATAGATGTGCCTGGCCATTAATAAACTCCTTCCTCCTTGGTAGCAATACCCAAAAATAATATTGGTATATTAATGAATTAATTAATTAATTGAGCGAGCCTATCTCTTATAAGCCCAGTGGTTTCCTTTGGGCTTCCTCGCCATTATCTTTTTAAATACTTTAAATACTAAGCTCTGTACTGAGGCAAACCAATAAACTTGAAACTTGAACCTTTTCTCTCGTTTTTCTAGTCATTTTGATCACAATCTCCATTTGCTACATAGCTAGCTACCAGCTTGAATCAAATCTTGTTGAAGTCTTGAGATGTACATTTACAGTAAAAGACAACTACACTCAAACCTAGTACAATTGATGGTACACTGTAGCTTGTTTTGAAAAAAAAAGGAAGCAATAATGGACAAAAGAGGTGAACTAGGTTCACCCATCGATGCCAGACTATTTTACTCATCAGTAGGGGGCAGTTTAAGATTCACTTTTAAATGTTTCCCTTCATTCCATTTCTTGTCAAAGTCTATTGCAGTAATTCCAGAAATTAGCAAAAAAAGCCTGTGAACAGGTTTTACGATACAGCTCTTCATGATCAGTTGATGAGCAGCGAAAATCCAAAATTTCCAATTCTTTAGAAGCATACTGAATGCAACATAATTTGCAAGCATTTGCAGTGAAACTGGGTCAATGGTACATGTACCATCAATGATTTACCAGTAATCAATGAGTTGATTCTTTCAAAATTGAATGGGATAATAGACCAAATCGGGTAACTCAGTGTTGTACCCTGTCTCAACTGGGTACAACATTGAGTCAGCCAATTTGATCTATTGTTTCAAAACATGATACTGTTGTAAACAAAGCAATCTCAAGTTACAAGCACAGTGAATATTATTTGCGTCAATTTAACCAAATGAACACTAAATGAAACAGAAATCTAAATACACGCTGTAGTCAGTAACCTTATATTTCATACTTTTGAGCAATTATCTATTTAGTTTAATAGCTGCCAAAGTTGTCAAAACAACAACGACAATAACGGTTGATATCTTTTATAAGGATCAAGCAATTAAATTTTCAAATTATGGATGCATTAAGAAACCTCAAGGGATATGTTTGGCCTAAGGTCTCTCTTGCGTGACGTCCCTGGTGAGCGATGAGAGGCGGATTTATTTGCAGGCTATGCTTGACCTTTTATGACTGTAAAAGGGTATTATTCACTTACAGATAGCTTACATAGTGTATATTGTAGAAAAGCATTAAGAGCAAAGTTTCTGTAATCATCATTATTCAAACATTCCTTAGTTTTTAATTTGGTCAGATTCCTAACTTAGATTAGTGAGCAGACATAATTTTTTTTTTCAGTTATAGTGACACGAGTCATCAGAAAATGTGAAAGATTGGACGATTTCTGTTAAGTTATTATAGGTTTAAACTCTTGGGACAGGTGAAAAAGCAGTAGAGTAAACATTTTATCAGGGCTGTCATAAAGGGCTGTGTGCAACCCATGGGTACAACCCATAGCTACTTATACTTCCAAAAGAGCTTGAGGAGGACAGTAGTCATGAAAAAAAGAGAGAATTCTTCTGACATTGAACTGAAACATTCAAAAATGCACAGAATTCTGCTCTAGTCAAGTTTCACCCCTACTTCCTATTCTTGGGTTGTTTAGTCTCCCGTCTACAATTTTTGCTTGCAAGGCCTCAGTTTGAGATTTTGCTGTAACGACCTCACTCTCAATTATTAATTAATAATAATAATAATAATAATAATAAGCATTTATATAGCGCTAAGTCGACTACTACCTCATAGCGCTTTACAATATCCACTATATGATTTAAAAAAAACAAATGCAAATTAATAAAAAAGAAATTACATAATAATTAAAAAGGAAATTAAAGTATAAATTGTTAACTAAAGGCAAGTTTAAACAAATAAGTCTTCAAGTCCTTTTTGAAAACAGCCAAAGTGTTTGATGATCTGAGTGATAAAGGTAGTTTGTTCCACAGTTTGGGGCCAGCAGTCGAAAAAGCTCTGTCACCGTATGTCTTCAGAGATGTCCTTGGAATGCTTAAGAGTCTTTTTGAAGCAGAGCGTAGTAAACGAGAACTGGTACGATAATGTAAATGTTCAGAAATATAGGCAGGAGCTAAACCGTTGAGACCTTTTTAGACTAACAGGAGTATTTTAAAAATAAATCTATATTGAACTGGTAACCAATGAAGCTTGAATAAAACTGGAGTGATATGATCAGTTTTCTTTGTGAAAGTAACAATTCTTGCAGTGGCATTCTGTATTATCTGTAACTTATTAATCATATAGGTTGGAAGTCCATAAAGCAGAGAATTACAATTATCCAATTTAGAGGTTACATAAGCATGGATCAGAATTTCAGTAGTGTCCTGGCTCAGGTATCTTCTAATTTTACTTATATTCCGTAGATGGTAAAATGAGACTTGACAGACTTTTTTCACATGTACATGCATCCTTGCATGCTGATCAAGGTGGACTCCCAGATTTCCTACTGATTCACTAGGACAAATCTTT
>OX421451.1:12337064-12352064 GCA_949126865.1 Montipora capitata
GCTTTCAAAATGTTCAGTGAGTTTGAGCGGTTCAGGAAAGAGGTGGAGAATAGGTTGTTGGCATTGATATTGTTGCCTCAAGGGAAGGGGAGAGGCCGGGCTGCCGCATATGGGGATGCCGAGGCAGCAACGGCTATGAAAGCAGAGAATATAGGAGTTAGGAAAAAAGCAGAAGAGTCAGTATCACCCACTGTTGTCTTACGTGATGTGGAAAATGAAAGCCTTGCCAGTAATACAAGAAAAGTTCCCTGCTCTAGCAATGCAGGAACACCAGAGAAAAACATGAAAAGTGTAACCATTGACTTAGAGAAAGAAGAGAGCTCTGCTGCACCTGGAACCTCTTCAGGGATGGTTGTAAGCTCTTCTGTTGAGAAGTGTTTGAATGTGGAAGGCTCCTCAAGCTCTGCTGCTGTGAAAGTAGTTGAAAAGAGTGTGGATAAAGGTCTGGGAGAAACCCCTATGGATTCTACCGAACAACCTGTAAAGGAGTCAAAGCAAGCTGCTTCAACGACACAGTCCCATGAGGGAGAAAAAGCAGAAGTTATTTGTTCGACAACCAAACCACATCTGCCTATGGTAGTTGAACCAGAATCTGCAAACAGTTCTAGTACCCCTGGGGCTAAGGATTCTGTTTCAGTGGAAACTAGTGACCTACGTAAGGAAGAGATTAGTGAAGCCTTCCTTGAAACTGCAAGGAATGTGTCAGGTGATGTAACAATGATCGATGCTGACAAACTAGAAAATTCTAGTAGTGATTGTATTATAGTTGATAAAAAACTGACTTGTGATGATGGGGAGTCACATGCAAAAGAATCAACTCTTGACATGGAAGAAAACAGCAGAGATAAGAAAACTGAGAATAAGGGAAGCTTATTGGAGGACAGTCAAGAAAAATGCAATGTTCCAGAAAACAATGAGAACAATAAATCTTTGCCAGTCCATGAAAATGAGGGAATGGTGAAGGAGGACACTTTGCAGAATAATAGTGAAAAGGGGCCAGCAGTTGTTATGCAAGAAAGCAAGGATGATGACAGATCTCCAGCTGTTCTTGTTGAAGAAAACAAAGAAAAGACTGATGTGGGTAAGGAAAGTTCTTTGGATAAAGGAGAGAATCAAGGGTCTGAAACTGTTAAGGTTGCTGAGGACAGAAGCAAGAAGAGCAGTGCTAGTGGTAGCGAACAAAGTTGCATGCAGTTCGGTGAAAATGGAGAGATAGAAGGTGAAAAAAGCAAAGAAAGTGAAGAAAACAAAGAAAAGACTGATGTGGGTAAGGAAAATTCTTTGGATAAAGGAGAGAATAAAGGGTTCGAAACTGTTAAGGTTGCTGAGGACAGAAGCAAGAACAGCAGTGCTAGTGGTAGCGAACAAAATGCCATGCAGTTAGGTGAAGATGGAAAGGCAGAAGGTGAAAAAAGCAAAGGAAGTGAAGAAAACAAAGAAAAGACT
The DNA here is from genome assembly GCA_949126865.1 of Montipora capitata. NCBI lineage: Eukaryota > Metazoa > Cnidaria > Anthozoa > Scleractinia > Acroporidae > Montipora > Montipora capitata. Next base: position 12,338,511 of record OX421451.1, read on the forward strand.
GATGTGGGTAAGGAAAATTCTTTGGATAAAGGAGAGAATAAAGGGTTCGAAACTGTTAAGGTTGCTGAGGACAGAAGCAAGAACAGTAGTGCTAGTGGTAGCGAACAAAATGCCATGCAGTTAGGTGAAGATGGAGAGATAGAAGGTGAAAAAGGCAAAGGAAGTGAAGAAAACAAAGAAAAGACTTATGTGGGTAAGGAAAGTTCTTTGGATAAAAGAGAGAATAAAGGGTCTGAAACTGTTGAGGTTGCCGAGGACAGAAGCAAGAAGAGCAGTGCTAGTGGTAGCGAGCAAAATGCAATGCAGTTAAATGAAGATGGAAAAATAGAAGGTGAAAAAAGTAAAGGAAGTGACAGGAAGCATGTTGAAGAAACGTTGGATATATCCTTGGATCCTGAAGTGGTTTCTATGACTGTTGATAACATCACGGTGGAAGAAAAGGAAACTCAAACAGATTTATCTGATCTGAAGCAGAAGCTATCCAAAATGCTGGCGGAGATCACATTTGAGGATGAAGAAGACATGAACGAAGAAAACCTTTTGAAGTTTGGTCTCCCATTTGCAATAAAATGGGGCAAGATTATTAAAAGTGTGCGTCACCTTGAGGCCAAGAAAATAGCTCGAAAGGAAAATTACTGCGAATTAGACATGAAACAGTTTATTTACGATAAGCCCAAAGAGGCAGCTAGTGCAGTGATCTCTGGAAACTGTCATGCCCACCCAAGCTTTTTCAGAGCTTATGTCATGCCGGCCTTGTTAGACAAGCACATTGACGACTTTGGCCTTTTTGGAAAGAAACTGCTCAGTAGGCTCTTCCTGTCACAGAAGAAATATGTGGACATTCTCAGATCGAGTATCGGCCCTGAATTCGCAAAAGTTATGGGAATTAACATTTTCCCAACATTTAAACGAATAAACGATACATGGAAAGCAGTCAAAGTGATGACACCTGAAGAAAAAGTGAAAAGAAACTTAGTTTTGGAACTTTATCCCAAGGACGAACTTGAAGTCCCAGATGAAGAGGATGGCTCATCCACAGCCAGTAGTGGAAGTAGCCAACTGGCTAATCCTGCTGTAAGAGGTCTCACTACAGCTCAGAATTCTGCCACCAAGGCTGTTACTAGTTGTGCACCAAATGCCACAGGCAGAGGAAATGACCAGTTGAAAAGACCAGGCCAGGATGACATTCAGCCGGGTGATGTCTGTAAGAAGGCAAAACTTGATAAATCAGGTAATTGCATTGTAGATTACATTGGATTTTTCAGCCTTTAGTGCACAAACATGTTACTAACCCTTATGGTACAAATTGCCATGTTTCTTTGAGATTTTCGTTGTGACGCGTAGTGTAGTGGGTATCACTCGCGGGCTGCATTTCAGCACTCCAAGTTCAAATCCCAGCTCGTACGCTCCAAAGTTCACTCAGCTTTCCATCCATTTGTGGTGGGTAAAGTGAGTACTAGTATTACTGGGGACAAGTTGTGCATGCAATGGGATAGGAGTGGCACCTGCGACTTCTGGTGGGCCTCTTGTCTAGGGTACAATGATTAACAACCCATGAGTGCCTGCAGAGATTTGTCACAGTGACGAAGGCAGAACTCTAGTACCTTACTCAAGGTACTGTTTCTGCACATTAGCTGTTCTGGGGCAATGGTGCAGTGAATGAACCATAAACAATCCAAGTATAATTTCCTTATATTTTTTGGAGGTAAATGGTGTGAAAATGGTATGGTATGAAAATGGTATGAGGCCACAACATTTTAAGAGTAAAGGCAACCTTGAACCACTACACACTTGTTTATTTGACAATGGGACTTTTGAATAAGAGCCGGTTTAGGGGTAAAAAGGTTAATCCATAAATTCAGGATAAATGTGAGACTAAGAATCTAATATTTGAAGGGATGCAAAAATAATTATTTCCATATCAAGTATTTTGTTGGTTATTGCAGCAGCAGCAGCAGTAGCAACATCTGGCATGTGATACAAAATTGAGAAAGAGGCTGAGCAAAGACGAGCATTAATAAATCATTTTTTGCCCTGTTTAGATGCTAAAAATGAATAAATATTAATGATCTATGTTGTTTTTGAAGGGGAGGGAGTGGTGGGTTCTAGTTGAATATTAGTATATAAATAATTTATTATTAGTATATTATAAATTATTAGTTAAAGTGTATCTAGTTGTATAATAAAATTCTACATTTAAGCTCACTTATTCATTTTTCCTTTTAAATGATGAGATGACAAAGTTTTCAAATGACATCACAGCCTCCATCACATGAAAATTGATTGGCAGATGTCTACCGCAAGTGAGGTCAAACTCAAACTCACTGCTAATTATTAGTCAGGGCCCGGTTGTTCGAAAGCCGATTAACTTAATCCAGGATTAGTGTGAACTTTTGTTTCATGTTTTCAACTTTTTGGTGAAAATGTCTTTTGTTTACTTTTGTTTTTCAAGATTGACTTCTTCTAATGTAAAGTTTTGCCAAATATCAGCATTGAACAGCATTTAGGAGAAGAGAAATAAACTCCTTGGTTAATTTTTAATCTGGGATTAGCGTTAATCGGCTTTTGAACAACCGGGCCGAGGTTATTAGCATCAAACCTTGAAATGGCTTTTTTTTTTCCAGAGTGAAAGTTAGTTGTCTGCTAAGACATTTTCCTTTTGTGAACTTCACATTTGAGGACTGGTTCAGGTTACGAGTTAATTAATGTGAAGAAATTGAAAAATAATGGAACTTTATAGACAACCTCTCCTGATAATAATTATTTTTCCCCTTGAAATAAAAATCAGCCAGAAAATTGAAAACAATACTGTATTGGGTTCATCTTCCAGCTGGCAGAGTAATTCTGACTAATTGTTGTATTCCATAAGAACATAAAGGGTTTTTTTAGGAGTAGTACTTGGTACAAAAGCATTGAGAAGTCTTTACACCAGTTCTGTGATATAACTGCAAGTTAGTAAGAATCTGCTGAGGCTAAAAAGTTATAATATATTATTCCTTTTGTTTCAAACATGCACATGTCCCCAACCAGACTTGAATGAGGCAGACCAATCACAGACAACTACTTCAACAGGAGTATGTCACTCCAACGTTAATAAAGGTCATACAGCTCAGACTCCAAACAACTCGGAAAAGGATACCACAAATAACAAGGAGAAGCTAGATAAAAGTAGCACAAGCCAGGCAAATCAGCTGGAGCCCACAGAAAAGAAAAATGAAACACCTTCAGGTGGGAAATCAACATCTGAAGGTATGTGCATGTTTCTTTTTTATCTTGTGTTGAGTTAAGTAACCCTTTAATATGATGTTACCAGCTTTTTTATGCCATAACAAACAAACACTTTTTTTAGATTTCTTTTATTACTTTTTTAACCACTTACAATCTAATAAATTATTACATTACATGTGCATAATTATACATAACGTAATTATACATGCAATCAGTAGGACACATTATTACAATAATAGCCAGCTCTTACATACATTGATGAGAAATCTCCTTGAGAAGTGGTAAAGAAATCAGCTAGAAATTTAGCCTAAGTAAAGTTTTCAGAAAATTTCCTATCCCTGAGCCAAGAGAAACTCTCAGGAACCCTTTATCAGTCATCTCAGATTTCATGCAAATTCCAGCTCCCAGGGTTTTGTGTTTGTTGCTTGCAAGCATTGCTGTTATCTCTAACCAAGAATGAAGTTAACCATAATTACTTAAAACTGGACTACTGATATCAGATTTCCAGCATTTTCATTGGCTCGCCGGACACAGGCTATCAGGTCTGACCATCTTATACCTGCTCAACCTAATATGGTCAATGAACGCGTCAGCAATAAAGCAAGCTAAAAACATTAAGTTTTTTGCAGCTCTGAGAAAAAATGACTGACAAATACCATTTTGGACCAGAGTTGACGGAGGCAGAAGTCAATTCTTCAGTGGAAGACTTGTTAATCCTGGAATTTTTAATAAAGCAATAATATTAATTAATAATATTATTATATAATTATACTCTGGCTTGCTGGATATAAGATTATTATAACCAACTCGGCGCTACATGCCTCGTTGGTTATCTATCACTTCATGTCCAGCACGCCCTTGTAGAATAATAATTGTTAAATATACAAAGGCAACAGGCATAATAACTATCCTACTACTACTACCACTGCTGCTTCCACCACTACCACTATCACTAATGACTATCACTACCACCACTACCACTACCACTACCACTATCACTACCACTACCATTACCACTACCACTACCACTACCACTACCACTACCACTACCACTATCACTATCACTATCACTACCACTATCACTATCACCACCACCAACACCACTACCGCCACCACTACCACTACCACCATCACCACTACATGTACTACCACCATCACTACCACTGTCACTACCACCACCAACACTACTACCGCTGCCACCACCACCACAACTACCACTACCACCACCACCACCACTACCACTATCACTACCACCACTACCACTACCACTACCACCACCACCACCACCACCACCACTACCACTACACTGTACACTCTTTTCTTCGTTATGATACTGCCTTCTCTTCAAAGCAAGTCTAAATTTCAAAGTTTTTGTGATGGTAATTAGTTCTACTTTACGTATGAATGAAAACTAATTTTCATAAGAAAAAGTGGGCACTTAGACTCGCTTTGAAGACGAGGCAGACATGAACTCGGAAATGGGCTAGTTTAGTTCACTTTTATAATTTATTGGTAATGTTTCTTTGAATTTAAGACAAGTCAAATGAATCTACATCCTCAATATCACAAGCTAAGCCAAGCACCAGTGTAGAGAATACAGCCTCAAAACCACCAAGCACCACAAATTCTACCTCGCTCATTCCAACAAAGGCAATGATCTACACAAGCAGCGAAAAAGGAGGAACTTCCTCTCTTCCTTTTTCCACTGCCAAGGGTTCACCCTTATACTTAGTCCCTGTAGAAAAGCTCTCCCCAAAGCTTGTGGAGCAGTTCATCAATCAAGGAAAAAGTGATGGCATTAAAACACGGAGTGCTCGGACTCCAAAGAAAGGGAAACAGGCAAAGCCTGGCTCACAAGTGTTGGTGCTAATTCCTTCATCAACACCAAATGGAAGTCCAACAATACACACACTGACGTCTGAAGAGCAACTAAAGGCTGATGGAGATAAGAAACCAATGCTTCTGCTTCCAGCCGACAAGGTACCTAAATCCATGGCGAGTCAAGCTCCTACTGTCCGCAAGAAGATGATGATAACGGTGGTTGCACCATCAAGCAAAAGTGGAACATCATCAGCCGCTCAGAATGTAACAACTACATGTACAAGTACTTCTTCAGCAGGTACAGTTTCTTTGGATGTGCTGGTAACAGTGGGTTGTACTGTACTCAAGTCAAATTAATTATACAGTTAGTCCTGTTTCTATGTACATGTAATGTAGGATTTCAACCGTATGACAAAGCACATGCTACATTCTATGATAAACTCTTATTCTTAGGGCCTTCAGTGATATTACAGACAAACAAAAGAGAATCGACCGATTCGGGTGACTCAATGTTGTACCCAATTCAAATCTCTCGGGGTTAAGGTTCATTGTGTGTTTCATTTACATGATAATATAGCATTTACATTTTAAGTGGTGGCTTTTCAGCGGCTCTTTTGGATTTTTAAATTTTCTTCTTCTTTCTCACTTTTCTTTACCGAAATGTCTAGTGTGGTACCGATATACATTGTAACCTTAACCTTGACGAATCGAACTTGACCAGCTTTTCAAATTTAAATTGTAATATCAGGAGTCTAAACGCTAATTTTGATCATTTAAGTCAAATGTTAGCTGATTTAAACTTTCCATTCACCCTTATTGGTCTCACTGAAACCTGGATCAATTCTGACCATTCAGTGGCTTATCATCTTCCAGGTTGTACATTCATCCCCCAGGAAACTAAACTGAGGGCAGGGAGTGTTGGAGCATTCATTTGCAATGATATAAACTTCCACATTAGAGATGATTTGAGCTCGAGCACTGATGAATGTAAAATTCTTTGGGCAGAAATTGTAAGCAAGTTCAATAGAAATATCCTCTTTGGCATTTTTCAGATATCCAGGTTCAAATTTAGACATATTCCTAGATACCGGTAAGCTTTATTCTAATATTGATGTTGTCAACACTGAACGACAACCATGTGCTTTATTAGGCAATTTCAATGTTAATCTTTTAAATTTTGAAATCCATAAACCCACTGAGGATTTTATGAAAACTATGACTACCAATTTCTTTGAACCTCATTTGTTAAGCCAACTAGAAGAAGATATCACACTGCCGCTTTGATTGACAGTATTTTCTTCAATTCCCTCAATTTCCATACTGTTAGTAGCAATGTACATGTAATTTATGATCTTACTTATCATTTACCCAATTTCTTAATTATTAATGAATTAATTTTTTTCTGATTCAAAAGACAAAATCTTTAGGCAAGACTTTTCCAGTTTAAATGAAGAATCTGTTTTGAATGACTTTACATTAATCCAGTAGAAACAAGTTTTCCGTGAAACTCGAAATGCAAATCAGCTATTTAAAGTATTTTTTGTAAGTGCCCAGGAATTGTGAATAAACATCTTCTCCTGAGGAAACTTTCCGTGGGGAAGTTAAGTTTAATTCCAAACCCTGGATAACTAAGGTACTAAGAAAGTATATTAACCACAAAGATACTATGTACAGACATTTCATTACAACTCAATCTACATACAGTCATCACAAATACAAAATATACAGCTACAAACTTACTGGTTTACTGCGACTAAGTAAAAGGCTTTACTACCAGAGCTATTTTAAAGCTAACCAAAGTAATGTTAAAAATGTTTGGAAGGGTATATGACAACTTATATCAAGCCCAATAAACTCCTGAAAGATAATCGGGAGATTACTGATCCTAAATTAGTAGCAAATGAATTTAATAATCATTTGGCAACCATTGGCTCAAGACAAGCAGCTGAAATTCCTAGTTATGGGACTCGTACACATAAAGCTTGCCTCGATAATCCCCATAGTTCAAGTTGTTTTCTCTTACCAGTGACTAACTTTGAAATTATAGATATTACAGGTACTTTAAATTCTAATAAGGCACAACTGGACCCTCTAAGAAACTATGGGGCGCAATAATTCGGATGAATATAAAATGAAAGTTCAAATTTGCGCCCAAGAAGTTTAAATGAGAACCAAACGTTTCGAGGGTACTCCCTCTTCATCAGTGGTTTGAACTTGGGTGCAAATTTTAACTTTCATTTTGTATTCATATGGACCCTTTAGTATCCCAGTTGCTTTCTTGTAAGTTTTAAAGAACTATATTTCTTACCCCTTGCAATTCTTTGTAATTGTTCTTTCACATCAGGTACTGTTTCTGATCATTTCAAAGTGGCAAAAGTTGTTCCAGTTTATAAAGAAGGCTCATTTCTTTTGGTATCTAATTATCGTCCAATCTCATTATTATCTGTATTCAGTAAGATTCTTGAAAGACGTAATGTACAATAGATTAATTAGGTATTTCGAACAATCATCTGTTTGCTTTGAGCAACAGTTTGGATTTCGCTCCAATCATTCTACAGTTCATGCCCTTATTCTTATGGTAGATAAAATTTAAAAAGATATTGACAGTAAGAATTATTCCTGTGGTATTTTTATAGATTTTTGCAAAGCCTTTTATATTGTTGACCATCATATCTTACTTTACAGAGTGGAATACTATGGCATTAGGGGGCATTGCACATGAATGGTTTCACTAGGCCCTATAGATTCAGACTCAAAACAAATTCTATGTGGAGTGCCACAGGGATGCGTACTGGGGCTTTTGTTATTTTTTTATATATGTAAATGATCTTCATAAGTGTTCCAATGTACTTGACCTCCACCTCTGCGGATCATACCAAAATTTTTCTACAAGATCAAAATTTGCATTCTCTCGAGTTGAAATTAAATGAAGAACTAAATAAAGTTAATCAATAGCTCTAGTTAAATAGGTTGTCTTTAAATATTGATAAAACAAATTTTGTAATCTTTTACCCTCTACAGAGAAATCCTCGACCAATCAGCTTAAAAATTTCTTGCAGGCCTGTGGAGCAAACTGCATGCGTACGTCAAATATCTAGGTCTTATTATTAATAATTATTGTAATTTAACTTGAAAAAAAAAACATAAACATGAAGTTGGTAAGAAGATTTCAAAGGGCATTGGCATTCTATCTAAGCCTAGATATTTTGTTACTAATGATGTTCTCAATCAGTAATATTATTCCGTAGTGTATCCTTTCCTTATTTATGGCTTGATTGCCTGGGGAAACACATATGCCACAACTCTTAAACCTGTTGTAGTTTTGCAGAAAAAGGCAGTACGAATAATAACATTTTCTAATCGAGATGCTCACTCAAGCCCTCTGTTTTCACAATGAAGGCTGGTTTTCACTAGCAACGGAGTCGGAGTCGTAGTCGGAATCGTAAGAGCGCTTATGACCTAGTGAAAATCAAAGATCGGAGTCGTAAGCGGAGTCATAAGCTCGACGGAATCGGAGTCGGAAGAATCTGAACGTTCCCATTTTCTTCCGACTCCGCTTATGACTCCGTCGCTTATGATCCAGTGAGAAGTAGATTGTCGGAGTCGAAAGCAGAAGCGGAAGAACCAACCAATCACAATGCTTGGAATCGGTGTTTGTGATTGGTTTATTCATCCGCTTCTGCTTCGGACTCCGACAATGCAGTTTTCACTGGATCATAAGCGAAATCGGAGCTCTGCTTCCGACTCCGACAGTTTGATTTTCACTAGATCGTAGCACTCTGCGCTTCTGATTACGACTCCGACTCCGACTCCGACTCCGTCGCTAGTGAAAACCAGCCTTTAGGATTAATCAAATTAATGGATCTTGTGACTTTTGCCTGATCTTATTAATTAATTCTGTTCTGTAAAACGTTTTATAATTTGGCAAATAGAGCTGTTTTCAATTGAGTGTCGAAAGTAATTAGCGAATTACTTTGGTTTATGATTACTTTACTCAGTAGTTGGTTCAAAGTTCTCGCGCCACTTTTTCAACCAATCTCAAGTGAAAACAAAACTAATCTTGGCTAGCGCTTGCACATTTTCCCGCGCTTTGTGTCGGCTACGTGTAATTACTTTGAGTTTTGATTGGTTTACTGGATTGTCTCCGTCCTTTTTGGTTGGCCAAAGCAATTACTAATCTTGGCTAGCGCTTGCACATTTTCCCGCGCTTTGTGTCGGCTACGTGTAATTACTTTGAGTTTTGATTGGTTTACTGGATTGTCTCCGTCCTTTTTGGTTGGCCAAAGCAATTACTTTGGTTTTGGTTTTACGAAACTCGATTGAAATTTCCTCTAAATGGATGGTTGTTTTTGCTGATTTTGTTGTTAAATGATAGAGCGGTTTTCAATTGAGTGTCGAAAGTAATTAGCGAATTGCTTGGTTTTTCATTACTTCACTCAGTGATTGGTTCAAAGTTCTCGCACCATTTTTTCAACCAATCAGAAGTGAACCAAAACCAAGCGTGGCTCGCGCGTGCACATTTTCCCGCGCTTTGTGTCGGCTACGTGTAATTACTTCGAGTTTTGATTGGTTTACAGGATTGTCTCCGTCCTTTTTGATTGGCCAAAGTGATTACCTTGCTTTTGGTTTTACGCCACTCGATTGAAACTCGCTCTATGGCAGTACTTGAAATAAAACGTTTTATGCCCAAAAGATTTGAATTGGGTACAACATTGAGTTAGCCGGATCGGCCTATTCTGAAGAGAGAAAAATTAATGGCAAGGTCAATGTACATGTATATTTGTCATAGGTGGAGAAACATAACTATTAAAGACCTTCCTTCTCTCTGTAGTGCAATTTCTGCTTCAGGGTAGATGAATCATGGGTTCGAATCCCTTTGAATCCACCTGAATTTTACAGGTGTCTATAAAGAGACACTTGCTTAGATTGCCCAGATAAGTCACAGTGCGAGGATCACTTCTCTCATTTGTGTCTCTTATACTGTTCGTTGTATACAGTAAAAGGCGCATGTTTACATGAGCAGAGTTGTGCAGTACCGCCAAAGTATTGACCCATTGAGACGAGACAATGACTCTTGTTTGCCATGGGATGGACTTCGGCTCCATCGTTATGTGACTGTATGATATGGCATCAATAATACATTTGTCGACGTTATTTACCTCCTTATCTTTTTATTGTTTTCGTTTCCTCCTTAAAGGAAGCTCTCAAGACCAACTTGTGAGAGGATCGATCACACGTGCTGTAGAAAGCAATGCCAAAAGTAATACACCAATTTCCAAATCACCTGTCACATCTGAAGGCCTGGCCGATTCCGTGGGAACCAGCCCATCGAGTTCAGTGCCAGTAGTGCAGCACTCGGCAACTCTGAATACGCCCATGGAAGTCGATGAGGCTGGAAAGCCTTCAGAAGGATCAAGTCATGAGGCAGCCGATGTTGGTAAAGTGGATTCGACATCATCTAAAGAAAGAAAATCCCCTGAGGAAACTGCATCAACGTCCAAAACAATGACACCATCTTTGTCAGACGCAAGTGAACCCGTTGCTCCGAGTGAAGAATCACAAAGCAATTCCACATCAGTAAAAACGGGTGTCGTCGGCAAGCAAGGCAGCAGTGGCGAGCTGGATTTCTTGCCCAGCTTGTTGCCTAGTGACTTGACGCTGGATAATCTGCTTAAAGACATTGCAGGGGATTCCCCAGCTAGCGGCAGTGATGAATTGGTGCCTTTTGATGTATCGGAAATCATTCAGAGCATCGAGAACATGCCAAATGAGCCCACTTCCAGTAGTGAAACCGCTGACTTGCCCACTGACACCGTCACTGCAGCTTCGGAGAGAGTGACTTCTGATAAGACAGGAAGGGACAGTGAACTGAGTTATGATGTTGATAAAGAGCCCAGCCACCGCTCCAAACGGCAGTCCCAAAGGAGATTACCTACTAGCTCTTTGTCAACACCTGTGAAATCATCGGCGGAAGCTGTACCACAAAACACATCAGGTACGTTTCAAATTTTAAAAGAATAGGCAATTTCAGGAACCCATGATCCGGAGCCTACAACTCTACTGTGTTCGTATCACGGCGTTTTCATAGACCGATTTATTTTTAGATTGAATTTCCCGGGAATGAGACTCCCACAGGAGCCCGATGACCAATTACAAGAAATTAAGCTGACGTCATAGGGTCACTGAACCGGAACTGCCTTTGTTTTTTTGACCTAATTCGCGGGAAGGGCTAGTCTAAAAATAAACCTACTTGTGAAAACGCCGTTTCCCAGACGCTGTATGGAAGTTGCACGCTCCAGATGGGCTCCTGGCAATTTTCACGATGGCGTTATTTGACTACAACTACCACAATTCAGTTTGTTTTTCTTTTCATATTTAACTTTTGTATTCCCAGTGGGGTAAAAATAACAATAGCTCTAATTAACAGGAGACAAGCGAAACCTGAAGGATTCTGGTACTTGTAGTCAAATGGCGTCATCATGCAAATGTCCTATTTACACAAGAACCTGCAGGTTACTCTTGTTTATACTTGGTCCACTTCCGGTTCTGCGGCCACTTTTTGTTAGGTAGCGCGTTTCCGGTATTTTGAATTCTTTTTTTCACACCGGTTCTTCTTCAGGTAATCTACGGTAGCGGTGCGAGCTAAATCTTCAGACAAGGCTCTTTTTTTTCAATAGCTTCTACGTGGGACGCCAAGTCTATAAATCGAACCCGGGCCACATTGGTGTGAGACCAGTGCTCTCACCACTACGCCATCCCTGCTCCAGATATGAAGAAATGTGAAAACCTCGTTGGCTATGCTAGGGCTTTCTTTTTGGTGGCTTTTTAATTTAGAGTATGGAGCTAAATATTCAGTACCATCTCACTTGGTTCTCTTTAATTTAGTGAATTGTGCTAAAATGTCAGTGCTATCTGGCTTGGTTCTCCTGTAGGTGAATCACGAGAAAACTCGGATACTGAAGATGGTAGTCCCCCACAGAAGCGGCGCAGAACACCAACAAGAGCCGCGGCCAAGTCTTCTCCATTTGTCAGTGATAAAGAGCTACGCGGGAAAAGTCCACAAGGATCTCCTACCACCGCTAAAACCAGAAAGCAGTGAGATTGTTCAACAGTTGTCGTGGAGTGCAGCACAGAACTGGGTCAGATGTTGCTTGCTTTCATTGTAAATCAGTTTACTTATAGGCTTTCGCTTTCAAATGAATACAAAATTTGAAGAAGCAGATGGGTTTTTAGTGTGTGTGTTGCTTGTGGTACTTTAGTAATTCAAAACTCACTTGCAAAAGGTCAAGCGGATTTGAGACCTTGTACAGCTTGTAAACCGCACGAAACAAAAGTAATGCTTAGAAGCCTTTATTTAAAGGGTTACACTTTCATAATTTAGTTAAAACTTCGTAATATAACGTAATAGGGGAGCAGTACAAGAAAGCAAAGCTCAGTATAGTTTTATTTGAAGAGTCATACTTAAAGATTTCACCCTACAGACTCAAGAACCATCTTGTAATGCACAATACACATCAGTACTGGGAAGTAAAGCGTTTATCTTTTACGTAAATGGCCGCACTTAAGCGATTCAGTCTAAGACTCGAACGTTGGTACCACATTGTCAAGGTTGAATGAAGGAGTACACGAAAAAAAGCCCATATTTATTTTTCTTTTACACTTAAAGGATTTTATTCACAGACCCATTCGTTAAAGCCTCCATGTACGCAACATTGGTGTGTACTGCTCACTCAGTTGCTCTCATTTGTCTTGTGAGACTTTGAGATTTGAGCAAAAGGCTTCAGAGTTTAACGCCTGCATGGTTCGACATAAACCGTGTTTCCTTTTGATATAGTCACACTTAGAGGTAAACCTGCAAACTTAAAAATGAGAACCAAATGTAATATTTTAAGGATCTTTTAAGGCCTTGTTAAGGCCTAGCCGAACGATAAAATATGAACGATCCTCATGTTTCGTATTGGGTCGATCCAACATGTTGAAAATTGCGGGGTGGCCAATTGATATCAAACATTCTTTCAGCATGCCTAACCAAACCGAAGACGAACAGGGTTGTTGTGCGTAAGATGTTAATAACTCAATTTGTAGTCACTGCGCGTGCGCCCGCGCAACATGTTGGTTAAGACTGGTCAAACGAAAGAACATTCACGCATTCAACAAGAGAACATGTTAAAGGATTTTGTATTGATTGTCTGATGCTGTATCAAACATGTTCCAACATCATCCAACATGTTGAATGGTCATCAAACACGGTAGCCAAACGCTGAAGTGTTGGCTCACCCAGCATGTTTCAGTTTGATCGTCTGACATTTGTCGTTTGGCCGGGCCTTTAAAAGTAATTACCCACATAACTTTACGCATGACCTGCATTGTAAATATATATTGTTTGTTATCGCATTCCAGTGAAGATTCCCATATAAAGAGTTATTATATCAAAACCTAAATTCTCCACTGTCCTGTAGTGTTGTGACACAACTAAACGTGGGGTTTATTTTCTTTGTTTCGTTC
>OX421451.1:12357064-12379564 GCA_949126865.1 Montipora capitata
AATCATCGATAATAGATAAAATTCATATACTGGAAATTATACAAAGAGCGATCGATGTTTCCTTTCTCTCCCCCTTTAATAAAGCAGTGCCTCTTTTTTTATCTCATGCTAAGCTTGAATGACTTTACGGGATTGTGGTTGTACACATGTGGTATCTTTTGTGGTTCAAGCGCTATTGCTTTGTGAGAAAGCTTACTGATCCTTAGCGGAAGTTGACCTGAGAAATGCAGGACAAATAGGTTATTCCAAAACTTATTGATTTGAAATAGCTTTGAAGCTGTATTAACTTGACTGATCGGAGAATTGAGTTCCTTCGTCGCCCGTATAATAAAAAGAAGGAAAAAAATCAAGGTGAAGCAAGTTTCCATGTCAAAGATTCAAAGTAATTTCAATCTAGGTGGTTGGGGAAACTGAAAGGTGGGATCCCTCTCACGAACATGTACATGACCAGAATCACCTGGCTGGCCATATATTGACGTCAAGTTAATTTAAACCAGCTAGTGTTCGTCACATTGTAATCAGTACTCACTGCACTGAGACACTAACTCAGTTAAAATGGGTTCGAAGGTTTTCACCCCATTATATTAGCAGCTAACCACTTTGTTGTAGTAGCGTGCGCTAAGCTTTTGGGCAAAGTCGGCCTCAGAGTCAGTGACATGAAGCCCGATAGAGCTTGTTGGTCTTCGGACTCTCTTTTAAGACGTTCAGATGTCAGCTCTGATCCCTTTGGTAATTTTGGTCAGAGAATGGTTCTCTATTTTATTAATAAGCCCTAACCTTAACCCTAGCGATTGAAAATACACAAGACTTCATGCAAATTCGTGCAACTATTTTTCATGATCATCTTCAAGGAGGAATCCGATTTTTATCCCTACGCGCGCATTTCTTGTTTGAAACTCCCAAATGGTTCATTTTAATCAAATGCAACTTCCTTTTGCAAAATCCTTTGCAACGAGTAGAGGGGTTTGATGTTTTGGCTGGGCATCACACTTCGGTTTTCCTGTCATCACAAAAGGTCACAAAAGTATGACATTTGATTGACTTTCTGCAAGTTCAATGATTTGCTTTTTGTGAATTATTTTTGGTGTCGCTCCAGTGCATATAATTATTCAATTCACTACAAGAAAAAGCACTATCGACCGATTGTGTTCGTTTTCGGACTATGGTGCTGTAGTTGAGCCAAAAAACTTTGCATTAAGTTCACGGCACCCAACGTACAAATTTCACTCAAATGCTCAAAAGTAGGGCGCCAGTAGAAGAAGGACATTTCTATATCTCTTGTAATAGCCGTTTTATAGAGATTTCTTTTATCAGTTAGAAGAATTTGGTCCAGTGTTCGAATCTCGAAGCTGAACTTGAAGTCTTCCGTGTAAAATGTAGGGAATAAAATATTCCCTTCCATTCACCCTGCAAGCAGAGCCTTTCTTTTGCTTGCTCGATTTTGGCGTTCTCTAAAGAAAAAGACAAAAGGAGGCTCTGCTCGCAGGGTGCCTTCCATTTTGAACAGCTGAAAGTTACCTTTCACGAATTTCCTGTTACATGTATTTACTTTCCGGAAGAGCTTCCTGTAGCTGCCTTTGAAGTGCCAAAACTTACAAAATTAGTCTTTCTAAGTCTAAACAAGTACTTTTGCGAGACATAAGCAGTACTCTCTCTTCAGCTGAGTTAATTAAAGACGGTCGGCTGTCCTCGACCTCCCGCACTCTAGATATACAGTAAAAGCCCGGCTGTAAGAACCTATTTTTTAACAACCTTTTAGCCTAAAATTTGTCACTTAGACCACCTCTAAACAAGAACCTGTTGACCCTAAAATTTGACTCGGGTTCTTCTTTTCTGGATCTAAAAAAAATGTGTGCACTTTAGAAAACAAGATAAATTAACATTTAGACTTCTCTCTGAGGACAAAGGTCATTCACCACTCATACTACTGAATGTTTTATTCTTTTAATTTGATATAAGGGATAGGGAAAAACTGGATGCTGCATTGGGGACGAAGGCCGAATGCCACTAAATTCTGCTACCTACAACTGATTATTTTTCTTCAGAAAATATAAGAACCTATTTAAGAACCTAGATAGCCTAGATTTCTCTTAATTACTATTTATGTATGAACCTGTTTAGGCTAAATTTTAAAATGAAAGATTCTTACTCGAGGGGTTTTACCGTACTGATATTCCACCCAGTTTTGAGCAGTAACCGACTTGTGATCGCGACTTGTTAGCAAGTCTACTGTCCTTAAGTAGTACAAGAATCTCTCAGTCATCTTAACCTGCCCTAAAAAGTAAAGCAAACTTTTTAAATTGGGAACAACTTCTCTTTATTTGCAGCCGTGACCGTTGTGGGCTACCATAAAGAAAGATCCTGGAGTCATGTAAACTTGTATCACTCAGAAGTATTCCATCCGGACTTGGCATACAAAACAAGACATGACCGCATTCAGACGGTCTTTTAAAAAGGACAAACTTTCAGTAGACCTCATGGTTATTGAAGCATTAGTTAAAATCAATGCTTCAGTAACCATGAGGTCTACTGAAATTTAGGCAATTTTTAACATTACGGAATTGCTCAGTGTTTTTGCGTACGTGTCAGGTTCAAGTAGATAACAACATAGACTTGCCACAAGTCGACTGCGAAGGGTCTAAATGAATTAGTTCAGTTGATATTACCACCTATTTATCTGTTAGCGGGAAATGGGCTTTGAGGAAGTCTAATAACAACACAGAGCGACATCCTTAGTCCACGGCTAAGCCCGCGGGAGATTGGGTCTTGCAGTCACGTGACACATGAATTCGTTATCGCAACGTGAAGAGTCTTTTGACGAACTGGACTGAAACAAATTACTGAGAAATATGAGGTATTTCACCCATTGATTTCACTTATTTAGCCTTTATTTGTTGGTTGACGTTAGATAAGACATTTATCTTGTTATAGAAAGAAGATTGGATTAAATTAACCGCATCTTATAGCAGCACTTCGCGTGAACTTCGGCGTGTAAAATTAGCCGTACATTTCAAATACTTTGCCAAATGAAACGTGACCTAAGCCGATATCCTCGTAAATTTTGTTGTGATAAATTTGCATGAGATTCTCGTAGGGTGTTTATTTACCATCCTTCATATTTTTTAGTTTCTATATAGTCTTTTTTCCTCTTTCCTAGGGTAATCTAGTCGCTGGATGTTTTATAAACAACCGGGTTTTGTCATCCGGTTTTCAACTGAAGCGAGTTTTCGTCACACGATTACTCGTAAGACACTTTGTACTCTTATAGTCGTATTTTAGTCAAAACTTGACGCATGTTGAGATCAGAATTCTAACTTATTTGATTTTTATTCCTGGAACACTGCTGCGGAAAAATACCGCTAATTATGAAATTTCAACGCCGGGCCATGGGTTCTTGGAAGTTTAATAGACATAAGTCAAAAATGCGATATCCGCGTGGTTTGTCTATGACACAAGGTATAGTAAGCTTTTGTAATGATTACATTTTAATTTAATAGCCAAATACCTTCTCGCTTTTGGAACTTCATGTAAAATCAAAGATTTTCAACACACCAAAATTACCCCGTTTTGACTTTTAAGATTTATTAAGACTGACGTGGTGAACAAATGGAAATTTGTTATGAACATGCAGAGTCCACTCTATGAAAGCGAACTGGTGAGGCTTCGTGATCAGCTAAGACGGATACGGCATCGTTTAAAAAAACAGCAACTTCAATTCCAGGATCGAGACTGATTCGTGAATACTGAATTCATTTGTACGAACAACTCACACAAAATTGAACAGCGAAAGAATATATTTAGGCAAAATTGACACCTTAACTAGACTGCAATGTTCACTTAAGGGTTTCAAGTCGTGATCTCTTGTCCTAAAATTTTCGTTCTTGATTTTCCCGTATCAGTAACTCACATAGTCTGTGTAACTTCCTGTTTTGCCATTGACGAGCTGCTGTCGGAACTGCTTACCTAATTATTGCAATGAATAATTACACCTTTATAACATCATTGTAAACCGACAGCCGTCCCTGCGCAGGATTTCTTCCGAAGTCTCTGTGTTCTTCAGCGACAGAAATTTTCACGGCTGCTATAGACAACCTAATTTTGGCAGTCCGAACTAAATAGACTACGTTTTTTTAAACTTGTTCAGTTTGGCAAGTTGCACCGATGGTAACTGTGAATTTAAGCGAAGCCACTATGATGTTTCAAACGATATTTACGAAATAGTTTTGGTGAGTTTTGTTTTTTGTGAAGACTTTATAAGACTTCGATCATGTTGTGTGGTTAGAGGGCCGCAGAGTTTAACTTCTGAAACCATCTCCTTGCTTTCAGATAGATAAATCCGACTTTCGGCGTTGACGGGAAAGGGCCTAACGGGGAAGAGCTAAATTTGCCGTTTTCCAAACTAACGTAAACCAATTTAATTTCATTTCATGTATAGACCTTTACCCATAGTTATCGATGAAGAAAAAGAGATAAATAAACTAGAATAAGAGATTTTTTTGTGGCTTTATGACGAGAATCGGCTCACCGTTTGCCTTTGACGCCGACGGCAAACGTGTTAAAATCAAGAGTTTTGCCAGTCTTCTCGTCTTTTCAAAAGAAGTCTCAACGTCAAAAGTTTGGCTAATTCTGGCCTTTTCAATAGAAGTGGCTGTAAATTCCAGCGATAAAAGAATAATACCAGTAGTCCAGGTAGGATAGAAAATGCAAAAAGAATACGTAAGTCTTTCTAACTAGACCGAGAGCCGCTTTGTAAGTTGCGGAGAAATTGAATTCGGTGCCATGACGCGGTCAAACCAAAGTGGACTTCAAGCCTGTCCATACATGGGCAAGTGGAACCTCTCAACCAATCGAGGACGCCGCGTTTTCAAACTCTTTTGCCGACCGCGTTTATTTTCAGTGCGAAAATCATGGTTTTTAGATGTTTTTGCCCCAAATAAACATCAAAGATAAGGAGCTTACTTGTTTAGGTTGTCGGAAGCTTAATTGTTACCTTCTCCTGGAAAGTAATTCTCCCATTACCGAGTTATTAGGGCGGTTGTTTTCTTTCAAATGCATGGGTAATGAAATAAAAATAGCGAATTTTCGAGGTTCTGGGGCTTCTACAAGCGAGACAAGTTGTTATCAACGACTATTTCCAATTGACATCTTAATGAAATCGACAACTGTTCGTGTCCCTTGGAAATGCGTTTCCACACACTAACAGATTTGTTGTCGATATTAAATGAAGAATCGCTAACTTTACAAATCGAAAAATGGAGTTTTAGATAACAAAACGGCGGCGTTTTTCATCAACAACTAAAGTAGTTTTCCTTTTGAAAATGACTGAAAACTACTTATAGTTGATGTCGACCACTTGATTTTTCGCTATTTGAAGTCAACTTGATTCACACACGCATTGTTTTGTCATCGACAACTTTTTGTTATTGGTAAGTAAAAAGTTGCCCTGTCTGTGGAGGCTCTAACATAAATATTCAGCCTTGGATCTTTGTCAACTGCTTACCGTTTCGAATGTTTTGTTTCGTTTTCAGCTAATAAAATTTCCTTGTTGCTGTTCACATCCGCGTGTCTGGCGAAAGCCAAGGGCATATCACTCAGAAAGAAGCAAGAAAAGCGATTTGGATTTCAGTTTCTAGTTGTTGCCAAAATGTCGTTACTTCAGATGCCCTTACAGGCGCTTAACCCACATATTATGTGCGTGTTATGTGGAGGATATTTGGTGGACGCGACAACGATTATTGAGTGCCTACATTCGTGTGAGTAAAATACGTTTTGTTAGAACAGGCATTCACACGATTTCGATTGAAATTTGATCAAATGATCAGAAGTAAATTATTTCAAAGACCAAACGTATGATAAGAATTACAAGTGCTTCTTCGTTTCAAATTGCACGAGAAAAATCGTGTGATTATCTAGAAAACATTTCACGTACCACGGATCGCGTGGAAATTTGTATTTCGGTTGCCATATTGGACGGGTGGAAGTGGGAAGATCTGGGACGAAGGGGGGGGGGGGGGGGGGTGGTGGGTGGGTCTCTTTCCCCACCACTTCGTTTTGGTCGCCCGGCCCAGACCTATCCCATGCTCTTCCAAAATGGCATCTGATACGTGTTTCGCGGCAACATCTATTGCTTGCGAGCAGGCTAATCACATGTCCAAATTTTGCGTTATGCAGTGCTTGCATTTGATTGGTTATCTGCGGGTTACTTTGTTAATTGACTAATCAGAACTTTTGGTTTCTTACCTCTTTTTGGCACTGAATTACCTTCTCTGCCTAGTGTTACCTGAAAACTGCATTTCTCTTATCCAATCTGAATGGATTAATTTTCCTATTTTATTCTCAAAGAAGGTACACGTACTACGATTTGCAGTAAAGTACGACACTAGGGAAGTTTGGTGACAAAGTTTGAGCGTTGAAATTCACATGTTGTCAAGGGAAACTTGCTTCGTTTCCAAGGGTAACTTTTCGGGTTTAGACGTCATTTAACTGGTTACAGTTACCAGTTTGATTTAACCGTTACCTTTTTGCAGATTTTGTGGAGGCCTCATGGTTAGTGTGCTCATCTCTGGAGTGAATGGTCCGGGTTTGGGCCCTAGTCGGGGACATTGTGCTGTGTTCTTGGGCAAGACACTTTACTCTCACGGTACCGGCGAATTTAATGCTGGGGGTAACCCTGCAATGGACTGGCATCCTATCCAGGGGGGAGTAGAAATACTCCTAGTCGCTTCATGCTACAGAAGCCGGGATAAGCTCCGGGCTAATGGGCCACTTGGCTCGTAAGCAGACTTTACCTACCTACCTATTGTAGATTTTGGCGCGCTTCATCGCTCTACCTCCTCATTGCGAATTTTCTCAGGCCACCAAGTGTTAAAGATGTGTCTCCAGCAACAATTTATGAAGCTCTGGATCTTCTGGAGTGCCTTTCTTGTCCGCCTCCACGTCTAAGATCCATAGAGGAGAACTGATTTTACATTGGCATTGAAGATGCGTAGCTTTGTTTGTGACCTGATTTCTTTGGACGCCCAGATGTTTTTGAGCATGTTAAACGCTACCCTCGCCTTACCAATTCTTGCTGATACGTCTACATCTGTACCACACTCTCTTTCATATTGAGCTTCTCTTACTCGTCGCCTGCTCACTGATTTTTTTCTCTCTATTTTTAATTACTCTCCTCTCCTCGTTTTACGACATATTAAAAAAAATACTTAGCTTGTCTTTAAAAGTTTTGCTTGTTTTACTAAAACGGACTGTTAAATGCAGTACGCTGGCCATGCAACTTCCCGCCGAAAAACGTGGGTTCCAGCAGTGCGCATTCCGCGTATTGGCTTTCATGAAAAGTTGAACGTACTGAAGTACGTTCGACTGAACGTACGAGCAAACTTTAGCCGGTTGTTTGGATTTTTTTTTTCTTTTTACATTTAGTGAACTGTGCGCAGAAATGTGAAATCCTCGTTTGTTTGTCTGTCTTTTCCAGTCTGTCGGAGCTGTATTGTGAAGTATCTTCAAACT
The DNA here is from genome assembly GCA_949126865.1 of Montipora capitata. NCBI lineage: Eukaryota > Metazoa > Cnidaria > Anthozoa > Scleractinia > Acroporidae > Montipora > Montipora capitata. Next base: position 12,364,571 of record OX421451.1, read on the forward strand.
TCTTTCCACTGTCCTGTTTGCGATGTTGAAGTCCATAAAACCAAACCGCTTTTACACATTCGGTAAGTGTATAGAAAGGAAATTTCCAAAATTTAGCGGTTATCCTCAAATTTATGGCATTTGATTAAGAGCACTAGTTAGTCTAAGTACGACTTTGTCAGTTTGTCAGTTAGCAAGCGCTTCAGGGGCCCGATTCTCGGAAGTCCCGAAACTTTTCGGGCCTTTTTCGGGTGTCATAATTTCCTCTGTATCTTAAGAAAGGGGGAGAGTTTAAGTCAACAAACTTCACTGCAATTTTGCATTTTGTTATCCTGAAAACATTTTTAAACGATCAGCGTATGAAAACAATCGGAAGGCAGTATCGTAAGTGGCTTTTCGGGCCCGAAGAGTTATCGGGACTTTCGAGAAACGGGCCCCAGGTCTCGAGGTGAAGTTTTGGTAGACTGCTAGTACTGCCTTCTATGTCAGTTGATGCAGCTGCTTGTTGATTCAATGGGGATTTAACAAGCCGGAGACGTTTTTGAGAGGCGGACGGCAATTCAATCGGAAGTGAGCTGTTTTCCTTTCAACTTGTATTGAAACAACCACAATTGTATTGTTAAGTATCTTTTGCTGTTTAGAGAGGATTAGTTAGAAAATCCGGCTCACTTACGTCCAAGAATGCAACGGTTAATTAGAAGCATGAAAGCCCAATTTTGATATCCAACACGAAGTGTCCCTTAAAGTCTAAGCATTTCCTTGCTATTTCTAACAATGAGGTTAGGGTAAATGTTAGCGCTATTTTTAGGTTAGGGTAAATGCAACAGTATATCCTTACTTGAGAAGGAGCATTTGGGAGACACTTCGTGACGTTAATTGTCTGTATTCCGAGACACCAGTGATGTTGTAGTTTGGGAAAAGAGCAAGGGGACATTTCGTGACGCTTATTGAAATTCTCGTGCGGTGCATCTAGTGGTGAGAGAGAGACTGCTGGCCAGCCAATGAGGAATCCACCGCCGCTAGGAGCGAATGGGTTAGCAACGCCACCGTTTGGTTAAAAAAGGTTTCTCCTTTAGCCCTTTGCCTCCAAAGAGGACTACTTACGGGTTTTTCTCTGTCAAACTCCAAACGATCAGTAGACTAGGGGCGCAAGGGTAAACGGGTGCGTTTATAATTAATAGTTTCACCGCTCTATTTTTATGGCAATTTAACTGCGATACCATTCGGTGAATAGCATTTTTGTTCTCGGGTAATTGGACTGGCAAATCTCCAGATGTTATTAAGTTGACATAATTATGGGTGATATATGATAAAGGCCTTAGAAAAGCTAGCGAAAAGCTGAGGTATAAAATTATATGGGCAAGTATCCTTGGATTGACACGAAGGGCTATTTACTGTGGAATTCTCATTGCCGCGGCTTTCGTCTGTTTAGATTATCTGTTAAGGGGTTTAAGCCAATGTCGTCGGAAAAGCAAAGGACTACACTTCAAAACTTACTTGGGGGATGGAGAAGAGTACGACCATTTGCAGGAAGTTGTTTTCGTTGCGTGGCAGTTTTCAGATAGAAGGCAAAATAGAAGTCACAATTAACAACACGTTGTCGGCTCAGTAGGTGCCAAATACCGTAGCGCTGTGCAAATGCTATTGATTCACATCCATATCTCAGTATGATTTCACATAATATTTAAATTATGTGAAATCAAAGGCGGGAAAAAGTTTACACTCTTAAAAGAGTGTAAACTTTTTCCCGTCTTGCTAAGTTAATTCGTTCGATTTTGTGCATTCTTTTGTATTTCTTTCATAGCCCAGATCGACCCCTTCAAGATATCGTCAACAAACTTGTTCCGGGATTGGTGTTTGGTGAGTTCGAGAGAGCCAATCTCTTTCCTGTCGTTTTTTTTTTTGTTTTCTTTCAGTAGTTCCGTCCGTCCACAGATCTAGACTTATAACCGATTCACGCCAACTAAACACGTTTAATTAAACCAGGTTTAACAAAATAAAAATGAGCAACGGAAGGCTGAAAGACTGAATTTTACGTAGGGCTCATGAAAGTTCTAATGTGTTTCTTCATTGTGTTGAATTGTAGTCTACATTATGTCAAGTAGTAACTTGTATGAAGAAAACAATTTTAAACCATGTTTAACTAAACGGCTTTTAAGCGTGTTTAAGCTTTGGTGTGAATGCGGTATTGTTAGTCAACAAGTGTTCTCCTTTTCTAGAACTTGTGCGAGAATTTGGAATATGATTCCTCCGAAGCTACCTGACTTAAGTAAACCTCTTTTCAAACGGAAACTGCACAAACTACTCCTGAAGGGTTTGGAGACTGAGGAGGTTTACGTTGATATGAGCGCAGTTTCCTTTTTTTTATTTCTAGATTCAGATTAAATTGATTTACTTTATTTTGTAATAATTAACGTTATTTTAGAGTAAAGTAAAGTAAAGTAAAGCAACCATATTTAGCGTCGATAACTCGTAACAGTAATTCAACTGACAAACCCGAGGTCGACGGTGCGCTCATTTTACTCCCCCCTCTCCATCAGTGCTCCGTTTTAAAGCTACTTAAGCTACACAGAAAGGAAAGAAGTCGAATCAAGCATGTGAGATCCGGGATTGAATTCGGATCTCTTAATGCACCAAGGCTGTGCTCCAGCTGACTGTGCCATCCTTACGGTGCCCGGTAAGGGACATGCATCCCAAAAACTATACTTATCTAGCACTGTCACTTATATTTATCTAGCACTGCTACTTAATATTTAACAGTGTGACTCCATTATCTAGCAGTGCCACTTATTATCTACCAGTGCCACTTATTATCTAGCACTGTCACTTATTACCTACCAGTGTTACTTAATTACATAAATCTACAGGGCAACGTACGCTTGCTTGCTTTCTGAGAGCCCGCCAAAAAAAAAAAAAAAACTGACAGTGCTAGATAATTAGATGACAATGCCAGATAAATAAGTGACAGTGCCAGATAAAAAGTAGCAGGGCTAGATAATAAGTAGCAGTGCTAGATAATAAATAATAGTGTTAGATAATTAAGGACGTTCGCGCGAAAAATTTTCAACATTGATTTTTTTCTGAAACTTTTACCACTGTAAGATGATGAGTTAGTTATGTCAGAAATGTAAAAAAATGGGGGGTCACCGACTTCGTTTTGGAGAGAACATGCCCGGAAAAACACCCAAAATGTGACAAAATCGGGCATTCGTTAGCGAATAAGGCCAGTGTCTGTAAACCCAAATATATTGCAACTGAATCTTTGAAGTGAAATCTTCTCTGCCAAATATTGTTTAAGTGGACTTATTAAGTGAATTTAGTCAACTGGTGAGGTTCCTTAAAGGTCAAGTTCGCATTTAGCGACCACAGTTTCACGCGCCTTGCAGTTGCAAGATGGCAGGATTTGATGTCCCGTGAGCAGAAATCTTGAATTTTTTTTAACTTCCCACATTGATTTTTTGTTCATTTTTGGACAACGTGGAGATAATTGTAAATTAATGCTTTGGTGCGCAATAAAAGACAATACACACAACTTGGGCGTAAACGAGGGGCAGGGAATGTACTGGCAAGGCGCGGATAATACCCACCACCGGTATGGACCACCGGATGAGGGGCCTCGGCAACTAGCCGAGGGGGTGCCTCATGCCTGTATTGCAAGGCGGGCATAGTTGCTGGCATAATGTCCTGGGGCCAAGTTAACCCAGTACAGCAGAGTAACAATATGCCCCCTCCCTAACGGGGCTTCAGCACAGGGCTGAAGGGGTGCCGCAGGCAGCAATTCCCCGCCCATATTTTATTAAGGGGAACTATTAAATAGGTTACAGAAGCTCATAAGGAAAAAATAAAATAAAATACAAGAGAACCAGAAAGCAAAACGGGCGGGAGGGAGGGATTAAATTGCTCAACGGAAAAAACAGAACTAGTTGAGCTTTGGAAATGTCAAACTGAGAAGGCTCGCATGGCGGGATGAATGAAATAGCCAAATAAGGTAGTCACGTGATGGGAAGTCACGCTCTCCTCCCAGGCGCTGCCCAGTATTTGCTTACCAGCATTAACATCTATTTTATTCTAAAATATCATTAAAATCCGTTTCTGGAAAGAAAAATAGGGGTCACCGAACGTCCAAGACCGTTAAATCCAGGCAAAGCTATAGCAATGGCCTTTTGCTATTTTATTACTTAGCGCGCGCGCTCGTGTATGACGTGGCGTGTGCATTTGCGTGCGCAGTAAGGATGCGCAGAAACAATTGGCGCGAACGTGCTTAAGTGACACTGCCAGATAATTAAGTGACAATGCTAGATAAGGATAGTGTTTGGATAGCATGTCCCTTGCAGGGCGCCGTACATCCGTGCTCCTAGTAGTAGTTTCTTATTTTGAAATAGTTTTGTTGTTGTTTATTCTAGTTTTCTTTATTAAGCCTGTATTATTATGTTTTTTACTGTTGCCCACCTCGAATAGCCATGCCAGTTCTGGGTAACAGAACTATAACCCTTTGAAACCCAAACCGGCCTGAACCGACCAGACTTAGTATTTCACTCTGTCTGACGCCGGACAATTTTACTCGTCAATGGGGAACCCCCGGGTGTCAATGGGTTAATCACTTACTGAAAAACCATCAACCCTTTGACACCCAAACCCAGCGGCCTGAACCGGCCAGACCTAATATTTTACTCTAACACTAAACAATTTTACTCGTCAATGGGGAACCCCCGGGAGTCAATGGGTTTACAATTTCCTCAATTGTGATTGGCTTAAAAAACTACTATTTTCCACTAATTCACTTGCCAAGTTGTTATCGGACAGTTTGTTATCGAGCAGTTCAATAAGCGAATCACATTCAAAGTTTAGTTTAAATCAACCAATCGCATTCAAAGCTATTGCTGTACTTTAAATCAGCCAATCACGATCTTGGTTTCAATCACCATAGAAACGGTGTACAGGCTTTCTTTCTTTCTTTCTTTCTTTCTTTCTTTCTTTCTTTCTTTCAGAGCGACATGAAACAATTTACGCAGCTTCTTTGTCAGTCTTTTAATGAAAAATTTCCCTTTCTTTCATAACTTGGCTCTTCTTCTTTTCTCGGAAATTGTAAATTTTATGATTAATTGGTAAGAGGTCTTCGTGTCATCCAATTCGGTCAGGAATCATACTCGTGATAAACAAATCGGTAACCGGTTTTGTTATCACTCGTATGATTACAGACCGAATTGGACTCCACTGAGTCCTATTACCATTACAAAATGTTGATGATGTTGACGATATATGCTTTCTTCCAGACGAAATTGATCGACGAAGAGAATTCCAAGAAAGGGAAGAAAAAACTGACAACGTTAGTAACACTGAAGGTAAATTCCAACGCAAATTTCTTAAACTTGTATTACTAGAGTGGCAGGAAAACCTTGCTAAATTCTGTAATGAATGAGTATCAGTGTCAAAGCATCGATTATTGAGTGACCATATTATCGTCATTGTCGTCGTCATCATCATCGTTATCAATATAATGACCGTAAATACTGTCATTCACCATCGTTTTTTTTATCCTCCGCGTCATTATTTATGACGGATATCGTCCCCATCATCATCATTACCAATATCATCATCATCATCATCATCAAATTTATCGTCTTTACGTCGTGTTCAGTATCTGGTATGTTTCGTTTGCAAGGAGCCAACGCTATGTTTTTTTACGGTCCATACCATCATTTTTAACCAGACCTTGTCAGGTGTAGCTAGCAGGGATGGCGCTGTGGTGAGTGCACTCGCCTCCCACCACTGTGGCCAAGGTTCGATTTCCGGACTCGACGCCATAAGTGGGTTGAGTTTGTGTTGGTTCTCTACTTTGCTCCGAGGGGTTTTCTCCGACTCTTCCTCCTCCAAAGGCATTAGGAAAAAGGGATATTACTTATTTACAGAGTTTCTATACCGAGGGTCAATCGTGCGAGCAATTACGATGTGTAAGAGATGAACGTTTGAAATAAGCTCAGAAGAGTAAAATATAACTGTGATGGTTTGTGGTACTTCTTGTTTACAAATGAGCTTGAATGTTGCTCATTTGTCGTTTCCAAGTTTCATTGTAAAAAGACACCTCGCCAAAGAAGAACGGAGATTATGTACGGGTTTCAAAGTGATCGATGATGCGGCTTCCGTGACCAAAGAAATCAGATTCAAGCCAAAGGTGTTAACAAGCGCAGCCTCAAACTGTGGTTTAAAAGGCAATGACACAATGCTTTTCTCTTTTACAGAAGAAATTGCAGAAGAAAAGTCGAGAAAATCGCAAGCCAAGACCAAAAGCAGCGCGGACGTGAAGATGGAAGATCCCATTTGTATCACTCTGGAATATTACGGGTCAGTTTGGGTTTGGTCTTAATTTTAAGCTTTTGAGGCCGCGCTGTTGGGGCGCCACGGGATTTCAGGTTAAGTCCCGCTTTTAAGCTTACCTTGAGTTGTCCTTGGCATCCGTGCAGTCCCTATCTCGACTGGTTTGTCTCGGCTTCCGCCACTCAGGATTTTGAAATCCTTAGTGTTGGTTTTTGCACTTTTTGGTTTGCTCATTTAGGAGCAAAGTAATCTGCAGGCTTAGATTGTAATTAGCAGGCTTGTAATTGGCAATAATAATTAGCTAGTATTTAGCAGGTGTAGCTAAAACTCTCTGCAGAGTTTAAAATTCTCCGGAGCCGACTCAGAACTTCCTTAAGATTTTCCAGTTGTTAAGGTGGCTATGAATCCGCTCGAGACAGGGCTTGAAATTAACTTTTTTGCTCAGGTACCAGCTGGCGACTAATGGGGAAAATTTGGTCGCCAGATCATAAATTTTAGTCGCCAACTTTGCATGCAAGGAAAGTCATAATAATTAAGTAGCACAAAAAAAAACAAAACAAAAACAAAACAGCACAGTCAATTTTGCAGGTGTTCGCTTTCTAACAGAGGGGACAAGTTCTCCAACCCACTTTACGTTAAGGGTACAGGTTGCTTTTTGAAGGTTCCATGCAAATTTCAAACTCATTGTGCGATGGTAGCTTCATTATCAATATGTTATCAATATCAAGCTAGTTCCGAGGAGGTCCTTCGGTAATATGGCTAAATCTACGTTTTCAGCATTCACAACTGACGATGGATTGAAAATTTTCAATTAACCTTCTTGCCGAATCTTCGTCTTCCGGTCGCAAAATTCACTGTAACCGGTAAGAAGCATACGATGTTTAAGTGCGCCCACGATCCCATGAAGCCGCTGAAACAATGTGGCGCCTAGTAAACGCGGTGATCGAAGTATCGAAGTACATTTGTGCTGTTAATTAACAATGTGAGAAACCGATTTTCTTGTAGTATTTATACATTATTTTAATGGGGAAGAAAGGTGCGTCGTGTTCTAGCTACCAGTTCCGAACGATTTCATCATACAAAGATTCGAATACAACAGTTGTCTGCTGTTTATCCTGGGTTATCAGACAAAACGTGATTCGCCAGCTGGCGGCCAGCACTCAATTTTTGGTCGCATTGGCGACCAGTGAGTCGCAATTTCAAGCCCTGCGAGAGAGTTTTTTTTTTTTACTTTGCAGAGAGTTTGATATCTGAACTTGTTAATCACTTTCCACAAATAAAAATTGGGAGTCAGGGAGTTCGTTTTTCAACCTCGTTCCCAGGGTCTTTCGAGCGAGGAGAGACCCTGGTAGGGTCTGGTCACGTGCTTCCGTGAAAATTGAAAACACTAGGGAGGGGTCCTCTCTAAACAAGGAATTTGTCGCGTTTGTGGCCTTAATTCATGGCGCTGTAAAGTTCCTCCAAACACAGCCTCGGCTAAGGCGAGCAATTCTTCAGTGGCCTTCTTGAACAGATTTTTACAATGTAAAACGTCTTTGACTGAACCGCACAATCTACAGCAACTTATGACAGACGATGTATATGTTTTCTTCGGCTTTTGCAAACTATTATTGCCGGACATAGCCGCAGGAGAACATATGTTCACATACCGCAGGAACGTGAAACTTGGTTTGTTTTGGTGACAACACATTCCGTACTCCCGTAGTCTCAGTATAGACAAAATTCTTACTAAGCCGCCCCTCCCTTCATTGGATAAATTGTCATCTCCCAGATTCTGGGAGACACGTGACCAGACCCTACCAGGGTCTCTCCTCGCTCGCCCCAGGCGTTAAGATGAGAGACCCTGGGAACGAGGTTGTTCGTTTTTGAGATATTAAGGGTTTAAAGACAAATAATAGGGAATTTTTAGATGGCTTCTTTGTTGCTGTGGTGACCTACACGTCACATCAATGAATGTGTGTCACTAAGCAATTATTGGTGTTTACTGTTTCATGTGGTTCCATAACTTTGCCGTTACATAAAACGTTTGCAAAGACTCATGACTTCCAAATCGTACAGTTGGTCAAAACTGTTCAAATTGGTCCGAGCCTCCGTAACATATTTGGGGCATGCGTCTGAATACAATGGGCCTTAATCACACGGCGGCCATGTTGAATCCCGAGAAATTGAAAACTTTTGTTTTGCCCAAGCGAAACTCGTTCCCAGACATTTCAACTCGAGGCTCAGGGTACGAAATCTGTTGGCTATGGCCGCCGCGCGAATAAGGCCCATATGACGCTATCAGCTTATTGATAAATACAGCTAACTCCTCTAACTGCGGGCGTTGTAACTTATAGTTCCCATATCTTTTCATGCTTCTTTTTTCGCTAAAGATTCCAAACTGTTTTTTTTTGACAGGAAAAAAAGGAACTGGAATGAAAGACAGGTAATACATGTTAAACAAAATACCGCCGGAATTCTCCACGGTACCTTCAACGAATCCTTCCGTCGTGCAAAGCGCGGTCATTTAAACAACAGACTTAACGGAATAGAGGATAATGTGAAGTGCTATGTTTCTAACCCATATGAACCATGTGAGCGTTAGCCCTACTGATGGAAATGGGGCCACACAAGGACAGAGAAAAACTCTGACCAGGGTTGGAATTGAATCCACGACCTTCGGGTTAGATCTCCGCTGCTCTACCGACTGAGCTACAAGGTCAGACGAGAGCAGGCCGTGGGAACTGAAGATATTAAAGTCACGGCAGTGAACATGTACAAGTACAAGGAAAGGTTACGTTTTTTGCCGTGACTTTAACATCTTCAGTTCCCACGGCCTGCTCTCGTCTGACCTTGTAGCTCAGTCGGTAGAGCAGCGGAGGTCTAACCCGAAGGTCGTGGGCTCAATTCCCACCCTGGCCAGAGTTTTTCTCTGTCCTTGTGTGGCCCCATTTCCATCAGTAGGGCTAGCGCTCACATGGTTCATATGGGATAGAAATCTAGCACTTCACATTATCCTCTATTCAGTTAAGTCTGTTAAAATATAAGTGCTACACGGCCAACGTTTGTAAAAACGTAACCTTTCCATTAAACAACAGTTGGATACTCTCTGGTGCTCGGTTTACGAAACGCGGTGAAATAAGACCTTGAAGGGAGGGGTATAATAACTTCTTACTAACCGAGCGCGAGGGCCGTACTGGGGAATATTGGCCCGAGGTCGTGGCAGTACGGACCGAGCGCAGCGAGGTCCGTACAAAAACTGACCGAGGGCCAATATTCCCCAGTACGGCTCGAGCTAGCACGGTTAGTAAGTAGTTTATTATATGGTTTTTTAATTACCTTTTGCTTTGTTTTTGCAAGCCCGTAATCGGCCCGTGGGCATTACGGGAGAATAATGCCCAACAATTCAGTCACAATTAGCCAATCAGAGCGCGCGTTATGTCGGCTACAAACACAAGCCATATAATAATAATTCTTTTTAACTATCCGAATTTTCTTTATTTGCCTGATCTCTGTTTTATTTTTCTCCGCTGATCAACATTCTACAAAAAGCTAGCGTACGTGTCTTAAAACATATAGGGAGTTATGAAATCTTTATGTGCGCAAAGTTAAGTGCTTATCGAGTTCCCGATAGACATACCGACTCTTAAAGCACTCGTTAGGAAAGTCTTAGTATGGCAAAATTTAAATTGAGACAGGACCCATAACCAGGAGCCTACAATTCCAATACTGGGTCTATGTAACGGCATTTTCACAGATCAAGCTATTTTTGGACGAGTTGTTACATAAGATTTGGCTTCCACTAGTGACTATTCTCAATCCCATGGGTAACAATTTCTCATGCAAGACTTGTGAATAGCCTGAAAGGTCTGGGTTGTTTACCATTTACAAGCAGAAACCGGTTGGTACTAGGTTTGTTCAAATGGTAAGCAAAAACTCCCGAATGGGAAATTTAGTTGGGATCGGCGTGTACCATTTACAAATCCGTTCAAGGTTACCGAGGGAGTCTGGAGGGAAGCAAAATCATGGGGGTATGCAAATGTAAACACTTTTTCCGTTTGGGAATTTTGGACTACCTTTCGAGAAATCCCGTTTTCTCCGGAAATTTTCCGTTTGGGAAGACCAAAATAGGCTTACCATTTACATTCCAACCGAAATTTCCGGATTTTTTTGGTAAATGGTAAAAAGCCCTGGTTTCGCGAGAAAATCAATTTAAAAATAACTCGGTCTGTAAAAACGCCGTTCCACAAATAAAATAAAGTTGCACGCGCCTAGTCATGGGCTCCTAGCTTGTCTCCTTATGTCTCGTTCGCGAAAGTGAACGATGACATTGAAAACAAAATAAGCAAACGAAATCGACGCAATAGGGCAACATAAAAAAATTAAATGTACATCCCAGGACACCATACTCCTTATTCCAAAATGGCCGCCATTTTAGTAGTATCTTGTTTCCATGCAAATTGGCCCTTTTGAATGTTGCGTTTGAAAGCGAGGCCATAAGGGCCAATTTGCATGGAAACAAAAGAATACTGAAATGGCGGCCATTTTGGAATAAGGTGTGTAGTATAATTAAGCAACTGTTGTTGTTTTGAAACTTTCGCCTTCTAGATCTTTCCCACTCGCTTCCTCCGTTGCTCCTCTGCCGTGACAGTTAATGTGTTGAAGAAATTTCTTGTGATGAAGTTTGCCATTCCAAGCACACATCAGGTATAACTATTGCTTCATTCCTTCGATTTTCGTTGTTAGATGAGATGAAAGGTTTGCACATCAACGGCGACCGACTTCTATTGTTCTCGAGGAGATCGGGAAAAAAGGGCTTTGTGCTCTTGAAGCTCATTGGTTGCTCGATTGTTTGATTTATGGATAGATGTATTGATCTGTTCTTGTAACAGTATAGTAAATGTTAAACCTTTGACTCCACTGATTGTGACCTTGTTATAACACAAAATTCTCACAACTACCCAACAAAGAAATCCATGGTACTAGTTAGGGGAATGGACGTTTAGATCGTGCGAATGAAAGATAGGCCCGAGAGATTAAGGCGCCGCCGTTTGAAGGATTTCATCCCGGGATGATTTTCGTCCCGGGTTGAGCCACGCTCCGTGTCTGATCATGTCGACACGACCGTTTGCACTCTTGAGTTAAAAATCCATGTAAACACGTTACACAGTTTCATCCGTGGCCAGGCGAAATTTTGCTGAGCCTCACCACAGTTGACTAGTAGGAATTTAGTCGTTGTTTAATATATGCATTGACTCTGTCTAATTGCACTTACTGTCAGTTTGATTTAATGATTACTTTCCTAGGCGGCAGTCATTCGTTCGGATGAACTCCTCGATGATTCTCTCACAATGAAAGAAGTTTCCCAGATTTACGGACTTTATGCCAAAGTAAGTTGTCTTGCATTTTTTTGTTTTGTTTTTGTTTTTGTTTTTTGGTACTTTCTTGTGATGTTTCCGGCGATGACGGTTACGATGACGACGAAGATGACAATGATGTTGATAATTATTTTTGCACTTGATGACGTAAGATTGTCCGGTTGCATTTACTCATGTTATGTTTTTATCGGAATCGCTTGCGTTTAGAGCTCATTTTGCTGTGAGAAATCGGCATCTCTACATCCCATTGTGGATTTATTTCCGAAACATCCTTATCCATCCCCAGCCGTGCTTCGGGGGTGTTACGAAAACTAAGACTTAAGATTCCGGGGTCTTAGTTTTCGTAGTAAAATTAAGATCCCTTGTAAACAGAGGAAATTACTGGAAAGAAACGCGGGAAAAGCTACCGGTAGTCAACCCGCTAGTGGGAGATTTGGGCGCTGGATACTGTTTTCATGCACAACGCCATGACACGTTGGAATGTTGTGTGACTTAAACAAAAACAGTGACATTCGTCGATGCTTGCTTCTTGGCATGGAAACTAAAGATAGGGTCTTTCAAATAAGAAGAAACTCAGTCTGTTATCCCTTTGGTTGTAACCACTAAAAATATGATACACGAATTACTTTGTCATTCTACTTCCAGTAACAAAACAAGTCCACAATTTAGCCGTTCGTCACGCAACAATAAAGGACAATAAATCTCTGACTAGTGGTAGGTTTTCCCGTGTTTCTTTCCAGTAATTTCCACTGTTAACAAGGAGTCTTAGGTCTTAGTTTTCACGGCAATGAACAAAGTGCTACATGGGCGGCGTGTGCAAAAACGTAGCCCTTCCTTGTACTTGTACGTGTTCATTGCCGTGACATTGGCGTCTTGGGTTCCCATGACGTGCTCCCGTCTGACCTTGTAGCGCAGTCGATGAGTTCAATTCCCACCCTGGTCGGAGTTTTTCTCTGTCCTTGTGTGGGCTCATTTCCATCAGTAGGGCTAACGCTCACATGGTTCTTATGGGTAGAAAACTAGCACTTCGTTTTTGTGAAATTTCTCTTGCCGAAGCCAAGAAAGTATTAATTAACAGCATATTGACTAGAAACAAACCTAATTTGCATTCACTTTCAACATACATTTATATACGCGACTACAAAATTAGTTTCGTCCACAAGACCTCGTCAGTTGGTCGCCATATTTGTCTTGAATATGAAACTACTTCATGTAACAATGCATGAAAACTACGAAATAATAAATCATCTGATAAGATAGTTAACACTTAGCAATTGTTACATGAAATCGTGTCCGTAGCTTAAATCTAGTAGTATCTGTTCTTTATTCCTTTATCTATAAGAACAGTCCTTGGAATGTGGGCATAATTCCATTCACTTTTGGAGTTGATTAATTCAGTCTCTGGAAATTTACTAATCATGATCGCCTCTGTAATCTGCCGCAACATCGCATCGTTATGAAAAGTTCCTGTAACATTCATGACAAATTCTGGAACGTGACCTCCATGTCTATCACACGAATGTCTCCAAATCAATGTGTTACATGAAGTAGTTTCATATTCAAGACAAATATGGCGACCACCTGACGAGGTCTTGTGGACGAAACTAGTTTTCTAGTCGCGTATATAAATGTGTGTTGAAAGTGAATGCAAATTAAATTTGTTTCTAGTCAATATACTAGCACTTCGCATTACCCTCTAACGCTACTGAATTAGATGCGCTCGCTCCCAACGTTGAAATGGACCTTATTCGCGCGGCGGCCATATTGGCCGTAGACAATAGATTTCGGACCCCCAGCCTCGAGTTGAAATTTTTGGGAACGAGTTTTGGTGGGGCAAAACAATAATTTTCAATCCCTCGGGACTCAAGATGGCCACCGTGTGATTAATGCCTATCCAACACGAAGTGCCTTTTTAAGTCTAAGCATTTCCTACCTATAATATTTCTAACAATGAGGTTAGGGTGAAGGTTAGCGTTATTTTGAGGTCACGGTATATGCAGCTGTTTATCCTAACTTGAGGAGCAGCATTTCTGACGTTAATTGTCTGTATTCTGAGACACGAGTGATAAAAGACCAAGGGGACACTTCGTGACGCTTATTGAAATTGGCGTGCATCTAATTACGTGGATTTCTCGACATAGAGTGAGTTACAATCGAGTGTCGTAAAACCAAAACCAAATTAATTACTGTGGCCAATCGAAAAGGACGGAGACAATCCACTAGTAAACCAATCAAAACTCGAAGTAATTACACGTAGCCGACACAAAGCGCGGGAAAATGTGCATGCGCGAGCCACGATTGGTTTTGTTTTCACTTCTGATTGGTTAAAAAAGTGGCTCGAGAACATTGAACCATTCACTGAGTGAAGTAATGCAAAACCAAAGCAATCCGCTAATTACTTTCGACACTCAATTGGAAAACGGCTCTATCTGGTTATTTCCAATAAAATGATGACTTTAGTATGAAAAATTATTCTTTTTTGCAGTCTTTTCTGGATCTACAGTACTCTTTCCTGGATGTTTGCCTAGAAGAAACCAAAACTAAGGCAGACAGCGAGGAAGAAGTGCCAACCAAGAAAATGAAAACCTGTGAAGAGGAAAAAATGCTCAAGCGAGAAGATAAAAACTTTGTTACGCTAGAAACAGGTTCAAATATTATAGAAACAAACAATCAAACGCTGTCTAAACTGATGGATTGTGCTTCAAACGAACACTATGCTGAAAACGGCATCTTAACAACGTTTCCAGAAACGCCGCCCAGTTTTGAGCTCGATAATAGCGAGCAAAGTACAGAACAACATGCAGAGTAACACCTGGCTGTCAAAGTTAACGATGTCATGAATACTGGCAAATCTCGTAGACGAATAGCCTGTCACTCCTGACAGCTATGAAGTGCTGTTCAAGTCTTGTTGGGACTTATCAGCGGTGCTCTCAAGCTTGTCTTCTTTTCCGCATTTAGCTAAGCACAAGAATTCTATGCTTCATGGAAAACAGCAAGGAATAATTCTAACAAGTTAGATGGCCTTTTTAAAAGTTTTCCCTCACCGTCAGGGGAGGTGCCACAAAAGATGACAAAAGTAACGCAACTGCGTGACCGACAGTGCTCTTTAGTGTGACAGTGAAGTGTGATGTGCAGCTTTTTTAAAACCGCTTTTATGTGGTGGTTACTGAGACAAAACCTTCATCATACGGACGACTTAAGACCACCGCTAAAGGAGACAACAACAGAGGAACAAGACACTTCTGAGTGAATGCGTGTCATATTAATCTAATGAACTGGTTTCCGTAATAACGAAATGTGGGTGGGTGGGTCGCGCGTTATGCCCTAAAACTAATCTCCATAA
>OX421451.1:12384564-12399564 GCA_949126865.1 Montipora capitata
TCGAGCCCGAAAAGCCATTTGCGAACCTGCCAACCGCTTGTTCAGGAAAGCCGATCTTTCAACATGTTTTTAAGGTAACAAAAAGCAAACTGACTATGAAAATTGACTACTCAAATCCTTTCCGTTCTTGAGATACAGAGGGAATTAAGACACCTGAAAATGTCCCGTAAAGTTTCGGGACTTTCGAGAAACAGGCCCCTGGAGCTAGTAGAACTCCCTTGGAGAATCCTGGGGATCCTAGATTGCTCATTTCAGAGATATTAAACGTAGCGTTCAGGGGGAACCAGGAGACAGGATCTGGAACTTAACACATATGCGTTTCACTACAATCAAAACACGATTGAAAGTGACCATTTTATTTCCTAACTCCCTCGAAATCAATATTTTAATAGTACTTCGTGAATCATCGCATTTTATTAGTTTGAAGTTAAAAAGGAAAAATGCCCGGTGTGTATACCAAGTGTAAGTACGCCTTTTGAAAAACAATTCACAATCTTGAAAATCACTGAATAAGATGAATAAACCAAAATAAGGCAAGTTTATCAAAACGTTGGCTTGTAACATACACACATGCGTACACGAGATTCTTCAAAATAGTGCATTCCACTTTAACTTTGTGTGGTTAGTCGAACATAGTAAGTGAATGTGTTTGTATGAACTGTGGAGAAGGTAATGTTTTTTGACATATTGTGTTAATTAAAGCGTTATTTACTTTTCGTTGAACCGACGAAATGCTGTGCTTCGTAAGCAGTACATTGTAAGTATTGTTATGTGTTGTTATACAAGTATACACGAAGCCAAAAACTGCAAAATGTAATAAAATCCAAAAAGAAGTAATCACAACCATATCCCTTGCCTGCGTATCGTGATTGGCAAATACCTTCGTTCACAATATGGTCTGCTTCACAAGCGTTCTAAGAACAAAAAAAAAAGTAGAAAAGTAATAAGTGGAGCAGTGGGCACTTTATTATTACTGACTGTAAAATTATTTTGCTGCATTTTTATGGTGCGCAGTTTAAAAAGTTAATTAATTAAAAAGTGATGTCGAGAGGATGACGATAAAGGTTAACAACAGCAACTACAATAACAAACCAACAACGAGAATCGTAAGAGGGAGGGAGACGGAAAAATGAGGCGAAAGAACCAGAGGAGAGCAGAGTTGCCTTGGTGGTGTAAACACTCTCCGTCCACCAAAGTGGCTCGAAATAGATTCCCGGTCGTTGCCACATATGCAGGTTGAGATTATTGTTGCTGTTCTCGTCATCGTCTTCGTTATTGTCACCGTCGTCGTCGACGTCGACGTCGACGTCGTCGTCGTCGTCGTCGTCGTCGTCGTCGTCATCGTCATCATCATCGGCATCGTCGTCGTGTCGTCGTCGTTGTCAAAGAAGAAATGAAAGCAACAAAGCAAGAAGAACAGAAATTTATCTCAACTATTGGTCCTGCATCACCTCCGTGATATAAGTAATTTTCTTTGTCCAACAGCTCGTGACGACGCTTTTCGATGAGTGGCGTTGTTCAGATCACATTTGGAAAGGCCTTTCCTATTCGCTTTTTTTTTAAAATTAATACTGAGGCAATTGGGTTCTTGGTAACACTGCAGTTCACACGCATCCATATCACAGACCTATTACAGTCTGTATTTGATGGTTCACCAAACGTTGGTTGGAGAAGGAAGAAAATGCCAGTCGACGACATTCATCTGCAAAATTGGAAATATGGCAGTCAATAAATCTGAACCCGTGCGTAAAATTCGCTGTTCCTTAAGCCTATGAACAGGTCCTACGTATACTTTGAGGTTAAATTCGACAAATGACGCTCGGTCAAAAGCTAAACTGAGTCAAAAGCTTTTTACCTCGCATCTGGAGAAAAAGCCTGTTCACAGGTTAGTTGTTTCTTTAGCCTATACAGCAGGCATATATTTGGGTAAAAAGCGATGAATAACCCTTCGATTTACTCTATAGTGCTTTCTAGTACAAAGAAACTGAAAGAGCGCTGGGGCGAGCGAAAAATGGTTTTAAGGGAGAGGACGTAGCACACTAGTCCCAATTCTCTCCTTGTTGCGCTTCCAATATGGCGGCCTTTCGACGAAAGTTCCTCGAAAACCTACTTTCAACGAACTTTAATCAAAAGAAGTCTGCTCTGCAGAGCATTGTTACTTCAAATTGGCCACTGTTAACATTGAAAAATTCACTGTCTCTATCAAGGAGGCCCCCTTCCCCCTCCTATTTTTGGATTTTAAAAGTAAAGTCCTTTTAAAATGTCCTGTAATTTTTGCAGACACCACCAAAAACCGCGAAAGTGCAAATATTTTTTTGAGAGACCCTCCCCGCCCTTAGCCCTTGGTCTGGATCCGCCACTGAACCTCTACTGACAAGTTCAAGGTTTTCTTTTGAATTTGTCATGTTGAACTTTCTACAGCAGCTTCACCTTTTTTCAAAATTGGAATCGGACGGGTAGTTTATCCTTTATTTCGATACTATCTTAGTTTAGTTGATTGCCACAGACACCTAAATAACTGAGTCCTTCATTTATAAAATCCAATTCTTTTATTTTGCATCCGCTAGGTCCTTATTTCGGTCGCATTTGAACGGGAATCAGATTGAGAGATAACAAGAATCAAGTATACATAGAGCACCGGCGCTTTTGAAGCTAGACGTATCAGAGATCGATTCAGACAGCATCTCTTCTCTCCAAATTGGAATTTCATCTGATCACTACGGCATAGTCTTTGACATCGCGGTTTCCTATTTTTTCAAGACTCCTGCAAAGAGTTTACGTTACAACTTCTAAAATGCACATTTTGAAGCCATTAGTCAGGCCTTACATCAACTCCCTTTGAGCTCTGGTCTAGTTAATATTGCATCTCAGGAGGATTTCGATGCAGCTTGGGAATTGTGGAATGATCTTGTTTTTACCACAATCAACACGTTTGTCCCTAAAGTACCTGCACGCAATCCAAACCATCCCACGTGGATCAAATTAAGGTGACCTAGAAAAAGCGATATGAGGAAAGAAAACCCTTTGGAGGAAAGTCAGAAATTGTAATAATCCTCTACTACTGGAAAGTTTTGTAAAAACAGACAATCTGTTAAGATATGGATTCGTTCTGCAAGAAAGAAATACCTTGCTGACATTGCTAATGAAGTTCATCATAACAGTAAAAGATTTTGGTCTTACTTCTCCTTCTTCTACTATGGTGCGGATGTCTTTTCCAACAACCTTGCGCGCTCCAACGCCTTTTTTAAGTACTTTCAGTCCATCTACAAAGATCACATTGGTTGTAGCGATATTGCGGAGGAGCTTGTTCCTTTGGATTCATTAACTGAGACTCTTGATATGATCAAGGTCTCTGTGAAAGAGGTGACGTTTCTCCTTCAATCCATTAACGAAGCAAATCAGTCGGACCTGATGGTTTACCTAATATTATCTTAAAGGAGTGCGCGGAGGTTTTGGCTCAATACAATACAACACAATACAATATTCTTTATTTAGCGAAGGTGACGTAATTAACCCAATGAGTTATCTAACTTACGGCCTTCACAACGGTACAAAATACACATATAAAACATTGCCTAATCAGCAATATACGACTTACCACAAGAGAAATTAAACTAAAACTAGACAAATGTATCGTTTAACATAGATATAAGGTGTTATACGCTAATTACCTTCTAATACAGTTACAATAGAGAGAAAAACGACATCCATAACACATTAATTCTTCAAGATGAGAAACATGACTAGCAAACTTAAGGAACTATATGAAGAGTTGATGCTTAAAAATATTTAATCTAGATAAAAAAATAATAGAAGAAGGAGATACACAAGCTATTTGCTTAAGATCAGTGTTAAGGCATTTGAAAAGGGTGGCAGCAGAGTAAGCAAATGTGCGCTTTCCAGAATTAGACCGCGGGTAGGGAACTTGAGGATTAAAAGCGCAAGCTCTGGTGCGCATACCAGCTGAACGAACGGAAGACAAGAAATTGAATTAGCGCCTTGTCTTCAGTCAACTACCATACGCGTCCCTGCTTCTGCGTGTTCTGGCAAAATTATCGATTTTTGATTTCGCTTAAAACTACAGCCATCGACACTCCTCTTCTCTTTCAGTAGGACTTAGGGCCCCTTCAGGCATATGATACCGGTTGACCGAGCTGGCTCGGTTACCGGGATGAAATGTTAGAATTTCTGCCCGGTTACCAAGATGGCAAGTGCCGACTCGACCATTCAGGCCTGAAACATAACGAAAAATCTTTGTGAGAAGTTTCCCGCTTGCATTCAAATTGGCTCTAGCACCCTCAAAATCCTCTTACCTTCACGTGACGTTAACTATCAAAAGAAATTATTCCAAATTTGATAGTGAAAGAAAAGAGAGGTAAAAATTAGATGCTGTCCCGTTCTATAACAAAAAAACGCCTTCTATCATTTTCATGCTGGTAAACGGCTATGGAATAATCGAAATCACGGCCTCATAAACTGAGATCTCGCCAACCGTGCCAGCTCGCCTTTTGATGTGAGCACGGCATAATTTTTACAAATCAAAGATTTGGGAGTGATTTGACATCTCGGAAACCGCAGCAGCCCTTAATCAAACCCTGGTAAACTACCAATGCAAACAACTGCTTTCAAAATTCTCGCGTCAGCCGTGATAACCATGCAATTAATTAAGGTAACTCAACTAATTAGAAATTCAGAAATATATAAATCGAAACTGGAAACGCACAAATTACATTTTCACTTTCCTCCGATCAGGAACGTTAAAGACAATCAACAGAAGAAATCAAACCATAAGATCGTGTAAATTAGAAGGCGCAAATGGTAAGTATGTATTCCAGAAATCGGTTGTATTCTTTTTTTTAGCCTATCACCGGCATTCCAAAACATTAATCTATTTCTGTCCATGATATTTTCCTTTCAGTCGACTAGCTAGTACCAATAAAACTCTGAAAATCTAGAGGATCTACGATAGGACTTTAAAGCGTGGAGCTCAGCGAGTCTTCAATGTCTCTGGCAGTTGGCGTATATTCCATATTCCAACTCCAATTTCAGCAATTTCGGAGAAATTGTCTTAATTTCGAAAAAAGAATGTGCGATTTTCGGAAAGACAAAAAAACAAAGTCCGATTTTAAGAAAAACTAAAAGGCCCCGAGCTTTCATAGCTTCCGTAGGTTGCTCAATTTTTTGGACTAATTTCCACCATAAATGACAGTCAGTCGCGTTTTGGCTACTACCCTTGTTTTTCTTTGTTATTTGGAAGACAAGCATATAATCAACAGTGATATTCTAGTCTCCTTCGCAGCCGCTCGGGCCGGAGTCACACGACGGGGAGCGTTGCGTGACTCCGGCCCGAGCGGCTGAGAAGGAGACTAGTGATATTCCAGAAGATTGCATCTTTAAATGCGCGGCTGGCAATTGGTTTCCATATCATCGCAAATGATCGCGAAATTCGACTGCATCATTTGGGACAGTTTTGAAATCAGACATAGTGACCACTGATACACAACAAACTGTACCCGCTACTATTTGATATAGTAACATTTTTATCTCTTTGAAGTCCGGCAGTCCACCTGTTAGTTTTTTTTGCGGTAAGACATGTCAATACATTGTCAGGTTGCAAAACATTAATTTTCTGTTCTGTCACCGTGTACAAAGCCATTGTTTTAGTAGTTTCATCGTGTCCGGAAGGGCATCCCGAACCATCGAGTTTGGATTCGAGTTCGAGTTCGAGTTCGAGTTCGAGTTGGACTTCGAGTTGGACTTCGAGTTGGACTTCGAGTTAATAATTAAAACGCAAGTATATAATTGATAATAATGTATAATTATTATTTATTATTAATGTTAATAAGCAAAGAGATGTATAAGCTGGGCGAAGAACAGGAATTCGGGGCAATATTGGGATTTTTCATTTTTTTTTTTCATGTGGTTTAAGTAATAAAATTGCTGACACATTAAAATATAGAGCAGGGATATAGGTTTTCAACAATGTGTGGTACCTTTTGTCACTGCGAATGAATAATAACAAATTGTTCATATTATTCAGAATTAAAAATAATTTTAATTGCCTCTCTACATTTCATTTCGCTCTACAAGACAATCATAGGCACTTGCAAAGTAAAAACGCAACGAAAGTGAACTTCGATTGACATTTAAAACGAGCTGTCTTCTCACAGTCAGTTTCTAAAACATTTGTTTTGGACAAAACATCAACTTTCAAAAGAACAAATTGTTTATTTCTCTACACACTGATCTGTCACTGTAATCTAAACTGTAATCTGCTACGTAGACAATAGCTGCCGGTTTTTTCTACTTATAACCGAGGAAACTATAGGGGAAGTGAACCTCACTTTTTAACCGTAACTTTCATGTTGATTATTTTTTTGGGCGAGATCTGGAAAAGGTTTTGAAAGGTCCTTTCACAGCAAAATTGGAAAACAGGTAACTGTCTTCTTTTTTCCTCCAGCTTCTCAGCATTCCTGAATCTCGCCGCTCCTGCGGTCTAGATTTCGCCTTCCGGACCCCGAGTACGGACCGTTCCGAAATTTCCAACTTTCCCAACGTTTCAAGCTTTTGTTGCACCGTAAAACAAAGTAAATTATAAACATTTAACACAGAGCCAAACAAGTAAGGATTCCGATAGCTCAATTTTGGACCAAAATGTCAAACGCGCGCGTACGCCACATTTGCATTGGCTCTTTGCTGGGATATAACTTGAAGAATACCAGACGTGGAAAGAGGATATCGAAAATGGCAAAATGGGCAACTTAGAGTCCCCTGGTATTAAAGAGTGAGTTTATACTACAATTTGAATTTTCGGAGAATTTAGAGGATTTCTATGGAAAATGTTGCTGGAGAGCAAGTTCTTTCTCTTCAACAACTTTATCAATATAAATCTTTTCATTTTTTTAAAAATTCAAACCGTCATAAAAGTCATTCTTTAATGCCAGGGGCCTCAAACTTGGCCATTTTGATATTTTTGAAATGCTTTTTCCATTTCCGGCATTCTTTAATTTATAGCCCACAATTTTATGAAAAGTAGGTCACGTGATGGTCTAGCTGTAAAGGGCCTGTTAAAATTTAAACACAAAAGTTGCTTTGAAATACTGTAGAGGAAAAAATAATTAAACACGTTATTTGCAGGCTTTGGTCGTTCCGTATCGATTACGGGGCCTAGGACCGCACTGAAGACCTCGGGCACCTAATCCTCAAAATATTTCCTTACAATGCTAGGCCAGAGTTGAGATGCAAGGTATCTTTATGTGCCACTTGCACTTTCTTAACAGAAATGGACACTGCTTTGATTCAAATCCTTTCTCTTCATGAGAGATCGTTGGTTAGCATCATGGATCATGGTTAGCATTTACATTTCAAGGAAAAATATTCCTTGTCATACTATCGTTGGTTTGTGCCCTCCCATAAGCGCAAGCGGTCCTTCGAAAAATGTAAGTATCTCGGCGGGCTCTGGTTTTGCGGGACCTACCCTACCCCTCTATTTCTTTTTGGGGGGAGGGGGGTTTATTTTTATAGTCAACTATAACTCGAACTCCAACTCGAAACCTAACTCGAACTCTAACTAGAAGTCCAACTCGAACGCAAACTCGAATCCAAACTCGATGATACCTTACTCCCTGTCCGGAAATATTTGATCTCTGTTAAACATTTGATACACGTTGTTAATCATTTCTTTTGTTCTCATGTCACGGGTCACATGTCACGAGCATGCGCGCTGAGTATGCTTTGTTGTTTGAGATCTCACACGACAAAAGCAA
The DNA here is from genome assembly GCA_949126865.1 of Montipora capitata. Taxonomy (NCBI): domain Eukaryota; kingdom Metazoa; phylum Cnidaria; class Anthozoa; order Scleractinia; family Acroporidae; genus Montipora; species Montipora capitata. Next base: position 12,392,331 of record OX421451.1, read on the forward strand.
TGTGCATTGTTGTGGACTTGCTCTTGTTATTTTCTAACAAACAAAAGACCCCAACAGATAATGGACCTTAATCCAAACCCTTCATTTCCGGGAACAAAGATACTCCATTCATCGAACGCGAACGACCTTCAAGAAGTTTGTTTGATTTTACTGTCATGACAACAGTTCAAGTGAGCGCTGCATTGCTTTCATTGGTCTCTAAGACCTACCATTACGTCATTTTGCAATAAAATACTTCACGAAGGGGAAATAAATTGCAAGTGGCCTGGCCGGATGTCCTTCTGATAAATAACTGTTTATAAAGTCGTCATTTTCGTCTTCAGTAGGTCAGAACTATCAAAACTAAACTTATTTTCTCAGTGTTTATGTGTGACTGCGTCGTGTTGATGAGTAACTCTTGAACACTTACTCTGTGGATCTCTAGCAAAGCGAGTTTGTAAGTATTCAATCTTGGTGCGTTAAGTAAAGTAGTCTTACTGTTCAAACTTTTAAATAGCTTAAGCAACAGTGAACCGAGCATATATAGGAATTTGTGATTGATCAGGGTTAGCAAAATTAGCAAAAGGGGCAAAGTCTTCTCACAATTATCGATAATTTTTGTAAATGTTGACCTAGTAGCGTGATCTCTTTACTTGCAGACAGTGTTCATGTTTCATTTGGCAGCAAATCAGAACTCACACCGCCCCCAATATCAAGTCACATATCACGCTCGTTTGTTTATAATCTAAACAGACTTAACTGATTAGAGTGTAATGTGAAGTGCTAGGTTTCTACCCCATATGAACCATGTGAGCGTTAGCCCTGCTACTGGAAATGGGCCCATAATAATCTACATTGCAATGTGTTTATAATGTAGTTTGCAATGTTATACAATATACAATTACTCTTGTCACCCGAGAAATTACGAGACGATGATCGTGTTAACATAAACATTGAAGAGTCGTACACGCTGCAATTCACAAATGAACTTTCGGCAAGGAAAGCTACAGCCTTCTCTTGTTTGAAGCGTTCAAGAATTTGCCACTCTTTGACAGAGAGCAAAATGCGATCTTCTTCCCCGGCAAAGCATTTTTGACCGGTCGTAATTATAAAATAAACAATAGCATTTTTGTTTAATTAATCAGACGTAACGTTGTCCATCCGTAAAAGTCGCTGATTAATCAAAACTTATACAGCTAAAATAGCCAACGAGAGCCTTGCCCTTGACAATGAGAACGTTGGTCGCCATTTATTTAAATTGGACGCACAAAACCCTTCGACAATTTTTATCAATCGTATCTCATTCCCGGTTTTATAGAAAATATGAGCGATAATCCAGATACACCGTGTGTAGCAACAGAGATTTTCTATCTCGTACATGACAAGGAAAAAAATGTTTGCCATGTTGCAACATCAAACGAGACTTGCAGTTGAAGTCAAACTTTGTTTTGAATTGTTTAATGTGTGATAAAAGTGTTAGCTATCGGGGACGAACCTAAAGATTATCAATTCTCGTTGTTTAGCCAGCGCAACAAAAAACTACCATATGGCAAATTCACAACCGGCTTCACTTGGGTAAAGTTAATAGTGGTAGAAAAAGTGAATTCAGCATCACCTTATCTAACGGCAGTTTTTCGTTTCGCTAACTTGAATTAGTTCAATATAATATGAAGTTAAATAGCTCATGAGTCATGCATGATAAATTCATTCACAGGCTAGGGTAAATCTTATGCACAATAACGAATGCAAAGAACAATGGGTACAATTAGTGAAAACCTAAACACAAATTTGCGGTAAGACATTTTGACTCTTCTAGATTCCGAGGTAGCGCGCATGAAAGGAGTTACATGTAAACAATCCGGTAAAAGAAGATTAGCTAAATCCAGGTTTATCTTACTTGTCTGTTAGGTTAAATAGGTTCACGGAGGACTTAACTCATAAACATGCAGTGTGACTCTTTTGTGTTAGATTGGACTCGATGAATATTAATGTTAAGCCTAAACTTTAGATTTTAAGAAACTTTTTAACTTGGGTAGTTAGTTTTCACATGAACTAATACAACTATCAGTTTCAGGGGCAGATCCATCCACCGTTTTAGGGGAAATCGATTAGAAACACGGGAAAGGGGACTTTGGGGAATTGTGAGTAAAAAAACGTCCCGGGGGAACATGCCCCGGAACCCCCTATAAACTTTTTTGTTGTTTTGGAAACCGGTCCTTATTTACCCTAGATCCGCCCGGGTTATTTTATTAACAGCTTAGCGCAAGGTCCGCATCGAGCGCTTTTGAATGTTTCGTCTCCTTTTGACCACCGTTAACATTTCTGAAAAAGCCGATTATTTTGACAAATTTTTGCAGCAAAACGAATGAAACTTCAAGTATCAGGTGGCAGTCCAGTTTTAGTCTGAAATGAATTATCCGTAAGGAAAATTGGGAGAGCATAGCTTAACATTGCCACTTAATATACCGCGAAGCAACCTGTTCAAATAAGAGAGAAGGGCTCATGGACCGGGAAAGAGCATTTTGGCAGTCTTCAAACAAACTAACAAATTGATCTCCAACGTAATACGAGCGCAAAACTAGGAAAGTTGTTCTTTGCAATTTGATTTCTACGATAACACAGGACAACTATGTTTTTAGGGCACGTTTATCCAATCACGTTATTCATGTTTTGTTTTGCAGAGGATGGTAAAGAACTGGGCTGTATGACATGCCTTTAGCACTATTTTATTTTCTCATAAGGCCAATTATTTTGTGGCCCCATGACTACCCATGCTGTAAAACTAAAAACTAAAAATAGATCTTGTGAATTCCGTATTCATTGCCTATGCTATAACATATGTAATCTCGTTCCCAGAGGCTCCGTTGCCCTTGTCCAGGGGACGACGCGGGAGGCTCTACTGCTTCCGGTTGAATAACTGCGCTTGCGTGAAGGGAGGTAATAAACAAAAATATCTGGAGTTCACCTTGCGATGAAAGCGCATACTTTTCACTCGCAAGACAGAACGCATGAGTATGAACACATTTCCTAATACGCCTGAAACGTACTGCGGAGAATCATAATAACGGGAGACATTTTTTCAATCAAAACGGATTTCAGTACGTGGTGTTACGCAAGTGACAATTTTGAAATTCAAATGCAGTATTCTCAAAAACAAAAACGTTACGGAACTGGTAGGTCATCTTCAGCCTTGTATAGATAAAAATCCAGGAGAACTACTCACGAATTTGAGTCTAGAATTTGAAAATAGCATGAAATGAAAACGTTTTTCAAAAGCCAATCAAATATGGCCCTTTCCGACCACTTGTCAAGGGAACGATGACTCTGGGAACGAGATTGTAACACATGAATGTTTCGTTTCTATGAGCTCTCCCATGCACTTTGTAATTATGGTTACTCTTCCGTGACCGTAGTAAAGTTTTCATGGACATATACTTCTCTTCTTTCTGCAGGAGGATCTTGTTGCTCCGCTGGTCGCAGGAGAGACTGGTACCAAATCATTAAAAGATGGATCCCAAGCATCGTGAAATCTTGCGCCATCACTGGTCCTTTCTCAGAAGAGACCTGGAACCCAAGAAGTTATTACCGTGTTTGGTCAACATTTTGGACGACACAGACGATCAGGAAATAAGGCAAAAGGACACAAGAGAAGAAAGCTCTGACAAATTGTTAGAGATATTGCCCAGGAGAGGTCCAGAGGCTTTCATCGAGTTTGTGAAGGCGTTACAAACAGTGCAGCCTCATCTAGCTAAACCTCTAATTCAAGCAGGTAAATCTTAAAGCACAATGATCAACCAGCCGGTTACTAAGAATCTACATTGCTTTAGGGGAACAACGTAATATTTTTAGTGAGAGACGAAGTTGCACATTCAGTTCCAGTAGGATGATGATGATGCTAACTTTATTTGAAGGGACTATGTCATCAAACGCGCGTGTACGAGTTGGTCAAAAAGCTTTTGAAAACGTCTGTCTGACTATTTCAAATTCTGTCGAAGAGGTCGAGTAGCTTATTTCAGTTGCTTGAATCTCGTTCATCTTCAGAGAGTTCCATGAGTTGGAAAGACACAAGTACATGAAAGCTTCTATCTGGGCAGCAAGAATGTGAGATCGACTAGACAGTAACAACCGCTGAAAAGCAAAACATGAACGATGAGCTCTATGCAAATTATTGCAGCCTGTCCCTATTGCGCATGTGTCCCACTCCCTTTAACATTGTACCACTTGTTTAATTTAGAGCCCTAAGTGATAAATAGTGTAGTTAAATATTTGCGTTTAATTAAGGATAAGAGAAAACTATATTGCCCGAAAGAAAACCCTTTCGAAAAGGAACAAGTGATCCTCTCACGTAAATGGACATTTTGAGCAATTGTCTCTTATAAACACCTGAAAAATTCAGTTGGCTACAACGGGATTTGAACCCACGCCCTCTGTGATGCCGGTGCAACGCTCTACCAACTGAGCTATGAAGACACTCAGATGGGAGCAGGTCATTTTGTTGGGCTCGCGTGTTCCTGTGAAAGGACTCGATCACGAGCATGATATTTTGTGATATGTGCGGTATATAAATCCTGAAGCATATAAATAAATATATAATTAGCGAGTGGTTATACACGTTTACAACGAGGTCACGAAACAAGGCATTACGTATTGCCTGTGGTAGCTAGCGGTGCGGTGGTCTAGTGTTAATAGTGGAGCTCAGTGGTACTGAGTCAGCAAACGCTCTCCGACTTTCGAGTCCAGCTGTTGTCTCTTAAAATGATGCGACTCATTATCAACCTTTCAGTGTCCTAAATTAAGAATAATGTGTAATTCAGTGCAAAATACAAACAAAAAAGGTAGAGAATGGGCTGCGATTTGAATGACGTTGCAAATGATTTGCGAATGCGAATCGAATGCATATGCAACTTAGTCAGTTATCAACCACAATGGAAACGTTATTTTATTTTGTCGACAAATCAACATATCATAAAACCCAGTATATGTAACGTTCAATATCCTTTTTTCCTAAAGAAATAGAAGAGATGAAGACAGAGCTCACAATTGCCAGGACACACAGCGCCAGGCTGAGAGAAGAAGTTCTAATAACGAGAAAAGAATTGGACAAAGAGCAACAAACTCACAGGAAGACCTTGAAGGAACTTGAGGAACTGAGAAGCCTCCACGAAAAGATGGTAAAAGAAAGAAATGATGCAGAATACGTGGAAGCCCAACTGCAAGAATTGAAAGCCATTAATACACGTCTTGAAGGGGAAGTACGACATGAACAAAGCCAGAAAGAAGTTTTCAAAGAAGAAACGATGCGTTTACGACAAATGTGTGATCATCTCGACGAGTCAAACAAACAAACTTTAAACGATTTACAAGCGTTGCAGGGAATTTTGAAAAAAACTTCGGAAGAAAATCACCGCGAACTCGTTAAAACGTTGCTCGATGTGGACAACAATAAATTGAACGAAAGTTTTTCTAGCGATAAACTGCTCTTAATCTCACGTCAGGGGGAAATTGTTGACGATGCGGAGATCCTGAGAAGAAATTCAACACCTCGCTTATCATTAAGCTTATCATTAAGCGAGGATACGGATGTGGAATTTGTAAAAACCAAAAAATTCAGAAATGATTCTATATCTCCCGAATTATTAAATGATACAAGGAAAGACTTAGCTAGAGTCACAGAAGAGCGAGAAGATTTGAAGGAACGGTGCGAGAACTTAGAGAAACAACTCGAGGAAGCTAACGCGAATTTGGAAAGACAACTCCGTACTGCAAATCAGTTTCAAGACAGAGCTACATCTCCCGGAGAACCAAAGGAATCTGAAATTAAAGGTTTGTGCTTTGCTTCGATAATAGCTTTTTTATGGATTACTTTTCGACGGTTCCTAACTGATTATGTCCTAAGTTAGGTACAATCATGGAAAAAAAAAAGTGAATTAGGTTCTGCCGTAGGACCCACGAAATGAACTTGGTTGGAATTCTATGAACGGCAAAAAGACGTGGTAAACATAATCTTTTATTGTTTTGTTGCCCCCAGTAATGTCAGAGATATAAAGGCGTTAAGTATAAATTACCTTTTAAAAATTACCTCAACTAGAAACAGTAAGCTGAGTGTTTGAAGTTCTAATAAATACAAAAAAATCTCCCGCAGAAATAAACTTGACTGCAAACGGAGCACGTAACCTATGGAAGAGTTTAGATTCTGTAGGTTGCATGATATTCCCAACTGAATAAATGTTTACAGTAGGTTCCTCGCCGATCAAGTACAGTGTATAACAAAAACGAAAATAGTGATTTTTGTGAGTTTTCTATCATCGAAAGCTGGATTATAGGGTGTTTTATCACTTGAAGAATCCAAGATAAGGGAATCCACGAGTCTGTTGTAGCTTATTGGTACCTGAGTATACAAAATTGAGTAAGCAATTATAGCCAAGAAGAAGGACAAGGTTCTTTTTGTCATCACATGTATGCCCAGAGGGTAATGTTTGTTTTTCGATCTTGCAGATGAGTCTTGTTCTCGCTGTGAGAAACTGGAAGAAGAACTAAATTTGATAACTACTGAGAGGGATTCAATGAGTGAAAAGAAACAAAACTTGGATAAGGAAGTTCTGAAAATGAAAAACAGAATTAAAGAGATAAGCGAAGATTATCAACGAGAAAAACTAACTTTGCAAAAAGAACTGCAAATCTTGAAGGAAGAACGCGAAAACTTGTCGCGGAAGCTTGAGGCAACGAACGAGCAACAGCAAGGAGAGATGAAAGTTCTCCAAGGGAAGAACGAAGAACTAACGGACCAGATTAACAGGCAAACATCTGAAGTCCATAAGATTACGGTACAGCTAATGAGAGAAAGGACGCACCTTGAGAAAAGCCAAGAAGAGTTGGTGAAAACGAAGAAGAAATTGGCTCGTGAAACAAAGAAGGTGAAGGAAGTTCGGGGAGAATTGGAAGCGGAGAGCAAGGCAAAAGTGGACGCCATGAAGCAAATTGATGAGTTAAAAAATGACCTAAGGAATCAAGATACGCACACGGGTGAAGAGATTTCACGCCTTCGCGAAGAGACCAGTGCGGAGCGATCTAGATGCGAAGCTCTAATCGAAGAAGTGCAGAGACTGAGGAATATGCCAGGGCGTAAGTGTTAAGTGTATTGAGCCTTCCTCGAAAATGAGACGCACCTCCCTGTTGATATATGCACATTGCTCTGTACATGATGCAAATAATGTTTAATTAATAATGGTAATTGAACTGAGTGAAGTGCAATTTG